>JANAVB010029418.1:7500-149210 GCA_029216955.1 Iris pallida | reverse complement strand
AAAGATACTATTCTACAATTCTAGTTTCCCTCCAAACCGTTATCAGCACGATTGCTGAAGCAAGGTGAATCGACGTCCAGATCTCGACGTCATCCTCCCTTTTCCTAGTCGATCCGACTGGTAAACTTCTTAAATTTTTTTTACAAATTATTGTTTGAATGAAAATTAGCAATATATATATCTAACAATCTAAGAGTGATTTTTTATATTGCTAACGTTCAAAACAAATAGTTGTTTTGTTAACGAATTTTCTTACAAACAAATAGTTGCAGAACAGAGGATATTTAAATTGATACTGTTATCAGACATTATCATTTGGTCATATCAAATATTTATTCCTAAGAGTTAGATGCCTTTAAAAAATTTATTATTTGTTTTTCCTGGTTGTTGTGTTCATTCGGAAATAATTAATAATAATAATAATAATAAAAAAGTTTTCGTTAGTTTATAGGTAAAACAAAGCTTTAGGAATAATTTCATTCAAAGTAACTATTTGTTATTACAGAAGAAATTTTTCGTTCCGTTTGTTACTGTTTACATATTGTTATACTCTCAAAGCTAGCTTCTGTTCAAAGCTAGAGGGAATAATTTTTTTACAATTGCTTAGGATTTGTTACTGTTTACATTCTGTTGCTTAAATTGACTTGCCTTCATAGTTACTTTCTGCTCAAAAAAAAAAAAAAAAAAAAAAAAAAAAAAAAAAAAAAAAAAAAAGCATTTCAAGCATTTCAAGCATTTGATCTTCTAAATAGATGGAATATTAAATTTGGTTAATTTATTATTTCATTAACATGAATAATTTCATTAATTTATTACTTGAAATGTGGTAATATTTCATTAACAGAAGCAAATTAGATATTAATATCATTGTTGTTAGAATATTAAATTGGTTGTTCTTGTTCAATTGTCTTCGAGACTCTCGCATAATATAATTTTAATTTATGCATGTTTTTCACATGATAGATAAAATGGCCAAAATAGCGAGTGTCGATTTCGAAGTACTAGATGCTGTGCTGGAAAAAATTATTTGAGCTGGCACGTGGACCTGAAGTTCCACTTACGTGCCCAGGGCTTATTAGCCACAATTTCAACTCCTCTTCCATCGGCTACGGCCACTGGTACGGAAAATACAGCAGACACTGCTGTGGTTGTTTCTACAGTGAACGTCTCTGATATAGATAAGGCGAAAGCCATAATCTACATCAGGAGACACATTGATCGGATCCTGAAGGCCGAATACCTCACTGTAGAAGACCCAAAGGAATTGTGGACTGCACTGGAGGACCGCTATAAACATCAAAAAGATGTAATCCTCCCACGTGCAAGGTATGAGTGGGAAAACCTTCGACTTCAGGACTTAAGTCCGTAGCTGAGTACAACTCAGCTCTCCATAATATCACCTCACGCCTGAAGTTGTGGTGAAGAAGTCTCGGAGTATCGCATGTTGGAAAAAACATATCATCCTTCCACGAGAAGGACGCAATCCTCATGCAACAGTACCGTGAACGAAAGTTCACAAAATACTCTGAATTGCACTCCACCCTGATGATGGCAGAGCAAAACAGAGAACTTCTCTTGGCCACTCATAACCTACGCCCTGCAGGCTCAGCTCCTCTCCCAGAAGCTCATTTTCTTCCAAGAAGCAGAAGAAAAATAAGGACAGATCTAACATGGGGAATGCCCAGAAGAGGCCGGCCAGAAGTCCACCCAAGAACAATTTTCATCCCCAGAGCAGCAAAAGTGGGACAAAGAAGAAGTGGAAGAAGACCACAGAACTGATGTCCATTCCCAAGAAAAATTGGGAGGACAAATCCACAAATGTGGCATGACTGGACACTGGTCCAGAAACTGTCGCACCCCACGACATCTACAAGATCTGTATCAAGCGAGCCAGAAGTCTCAATTGAAACAAATCTGGTAGAAAAGCAGCCGTCTACAGTTCTCGGCGGAAGACTTCGAGAACGACGACCTACTCGACTAGAGCCACTATTATTTCATGCTTTTAAAAACTTGTTGCCGATTTTCATATAGCTTCTCTTTTAAATTTCTTGAAAAATAATATTTATTCTTACATTGACAAAGAAAATTTTACGAAGTCTCTCCGAATAGGCTCACCTATTTGGGTATGATGTCAGAAAGAACTTGGGGCTTGGTTCTTAAGAGGTCCCGGTGACCTCCTCCTCATTTTCCCGCCTGGTCATATTCACGTAGAGCTACCGAAAGGGGATGACTGAATATTATTTTTGCTCAAATTGTATTTAAATTATGTATTTTTGCAAGCAACTTATTGACCTCTCTATATCGGTCAGTCGATCGATATAAGAGAATCTTTTAAAACAAAAATTGTATTTCAAAACTGTTGTTTTAATTACGATGGTTTGTTGTTGTTTTTTTTTCATAGATCTATAGATGAAGTGTGAATGCCTTGTGGACAGCGCCTCGACGCACACAATCCTTCGAGAAAAAAGCTATTTTTATAGCTTAAATGATTATGACGGTCCTGTTATTACGATATCAGGACTATCAAACATAATAGAAGGATCTGGTGAAGCAATTATATTGCTCCCAAATAAAACAAGACTAATAATAAAAGATGCACTATTCTCTCCTAAATCAAATAGGAACCTCATAAGTTTCAAGGACATTCGTTTAAACGGATATCACTTAGAAACAAATGAAATAAATGAGGCAGATCTGTATGTACTCGTCTAAAAGATGGTTCAAAAACTATCTTAGAACGATTCAAGGGACTCCCGTCGGGTCTCTATCATATCATATTCAATCAACAGAAGCTAACATGATTGTGCACCAGAAGTGTCATTCATCGCCAAAATTTAAACTTTGGCATAATAGACTGGGTCACCCAGGATCAGCTATGATGAAACGAATCATGAGCCAATCCAGTGGACACAACCTGCAGAACCTGAAGATTCTTCAGAAGTATGATTACTCGTGTCTACCTTGTTTTCAAGGCAAATAACGAGACCATCCCTTTTGAAAGTGGGACTAGAGTCTCCTAGCTTCTTAGAGAGAATTCATGGAGACATTTGCGGACCTATTCACCCCGCAAGTGGTCCATTTAGGTACTTTATGGTACTTATAGATGCATCTACTAAATGGTCTTATGTGTGCCTTTTGTCCACCCGCAACTTAGCTTTTTCTAAGCTATTGGCACAAATAATTAAGTTACGGGCTCATTTCCCCGATAACCATATCAAAAAATTAAGACTTGATAATGCGGGTGAATTTACTTCACAGGTTTTTCAAGACTATTGCCAAGCAACTGGCATCGAAGTTGAACATCCTGTAGCTCATGTTCACACCCAGAACGGGTTAGCAGAATCTCTTATTAAGAGATTACAATGGATTGCTCGTCCATTGTTGATGCAGTCACAGTTGACTGTGGAAGCTTGGGGTCATGCTATATTGCATGCCGCATCACTTATTAGAATACGGCCTTCTGGAGGTCATATTCTATCTCCGATGCAGCTCGCTTATGGTTCACCTCCAAATATCTCACATTTGAGAGTTTTTGGTGGTGTTTACGTCCCCATAGCTCCCCCACAGAGGACCAAAATGGGTCCACAACGTCGATTAGGTATCTATGTTGGGTTTGACTCACCCTCTATAATTAGATACCTAGAACCCCTGACGGGTGACGTATTTAAGGCACGTCTTGATGACTGTGAGTTTGATGAAGGATTATTTCCTAAACTGGGCACACAGTCTAAGAAGCCAGAAGCTTCTAAGACAATTTCTTGGGACACAAAAACTTTGTCTCATTTTGATCCGCGTACAAGTCAATGTGAAGATGAGATCTGAAGATATTACATCTTCAGAACACTGTACATCTACTTCCGGATACATTTACTGACAACCAGAAGATTGTCAAATCACACGTCCCTGCTGCCAACACGCCAGCTAGGATTGACATCCCTAAAGATGGATGCAATCCGCCGGCAGCAGAAATGGCAGTACCTCAATTAAAAAGAGGAGCGCCCACCAGGTTCGAGAGACAAAGTCCCTCGTAAAAGAAAAAACCCTGAAGAAATTAAGAAGATCCCAACACAGGATGCTGAGCTCAGATCAGCTACCTCTCCCCTCCTAGTTTCCCCTGAAGAGGAACAAACAGGAGAAATATCATTAAATTATGTACGTACTGGAGAGGTACTGAACAGAAAAAGCACAGTCGTCGACGACGATTTTTTCGTTCAATATTGCCGTTCACGTCACTGAAATGACGATGACATCGATCCACGGTCTCTAGCAGAATGTAAACGCAGAGGCGATTGGCCAAAGTGGAACGAGGCAATAGGAGTAGAGCTGGACTCACTCTTGAACGCGAAGTCTTTGGACCAGTAGTCCAAACACCTGAAGGTGTAAAACCTGTGGGATATAAATGGATCTTCACAAGAAAAAGAAATGAACACAACATAGTTGTGCGCTACAAAGCACGCCTTGTAGCGCAAGGTTTCTCCCAGAAACCGGGAATAGATATGAAGAAACATATTCTCCGGTTATGGATGGAAATACCTTCAAATTCCTGATCAGCCTCTCTTCTCTGAAAAGCCTAGAAATGCAGCTCATGGACGTTGTGACTGCATATCTTTATGGCAATATAGATAAAGATATCTATATGAAACTCCCTGAAGGATATAAAATTTTACCAGAGAAAACAGATAGACCTCGGGACACTTATTCTGTAAGGTTACAAAGATCATTGTACGGTCTTAAACAATCAGGAAAAATGTGGTATAATAGACTAAGTGAGTTTCTTGCTACGCAAGGATTTACTAATGATAAAGTCTGCCCGTGTATCTTTATAAAAAGATCGGGAACAGGATTTGTTATAGTCGCCGTTTATGTCGACGACTTAAATCTCATTGGATCTCCTGCAGAGATCACTGAGATATCTGAAAGCCTTAAGACAACTTTTGAAATGAAAGACCTAGGCAAAACAAAGTATTGTCTTGGCTTACAGATCGAACACCTAAAGGGTGGTATCCTGTTACACCAATCTACATATACACGAAGATTACTTAAACAATTCCACATGGATAAATGCCATCCCCTTAGTACACCAATGGTCGTTCGATCATTGGACGTAAAAAAGGACCCTTTCCGTCCACTGGAAGAGGGGGAGGAATCATTAGGTCCTGAAGTACCTTACCTAAGTGCCATTGGGGCACTACTCTATCTGGCTAACTGTACGCGTCCTGATATAGCGTTTTCAGTTAACTTATTAGCCAGATACAGTGCAGCGCCCACAAAGCGCCACTGGAATGGAGTGAAGCATCTTCTGCGCTACCTCCAAGGGTCTATAGACCTAGGACTATATTACCCGAATAGTGGGTCTTCCACTTTACTTGGTTATTCAGATGCAGGTTATAGATCAGATCCCCACACAGAGAAATCACAAACTGGATTTGTGTTTACTTTCGGTGGTACGGCTATCTCCTGGAGGTCCGTCAAACAGACCAGTGTGGCTATCTCATCCAACCATTCTGAACTCCTAGCAATCCATGAAACAAGCAAGGAGTGTGTTTGGCTTCGCTCCGTCATTCAGCACATTTTGGCATCTACTGGCCTGAAGACTGGTGAACTTGAGCCTACTACCCTTTTTGAAGATAATGCAGCATGCGTAACTCAACTTCAGAAAGGATACATGAAGAGTGACAAGACGAAGCACATATCCCCCAAATTCTTCTGGACGCACGACCTTCAAGAGAAGGGACAAGTCAAAGTACAACAAATTCAATCTTGTAATAACTTAGCAGATTTGTTTACCAAAACACTGCCACGATGTACTTTTGTAAAGCTTGTAAGAGGAATAGGGATGAGGCAACTAAAAGACCTGCAAGCCTGAAGCTTGTATAGATCAGGGGGAGTAAAACTATAGGATTGTACTCTTTTTCCTTAGGACTGATGGTTTTTCCCACTGGGTTTTCCACAGCCAAGGTTTTAATGAGGCAAACTAAGTTTACTCTGGATCCAGCAGTATCCACCCCATTAGCTTATTGAATCCTGAAGTATTTCATAAGTGGATCCAAGGAAATGGATGAATAAGGGGGAGTGTTATGAAACCCTTACCTATTCACCCATTATGTCATGAGTTACACATGACCCTTAGGATCATGTAACTCATGACCCTTGGGTTATGTAACTCATGACCCTTGGGTTGTCCCTTTATACCTATATATATGGCCCTTGCCATATGATGAAATAATAATAAAAAGATACTATTCTACAATTCTAGTTTCCCTCCAAACAATTACTAAATTATTAAAAAGTAAATTACTAATTTTGATGATAATTTATGATAACTAACTATTAGTTATTTTTATTAAAATAATAATTGAGTTTTAGTTATAAATTTCTAAAAAAAAAATAATGAATAATTTTTAGTTAACTGTTAGCTAATTTTAATTTAGTTATAAATTAAATATTTTAAAAATAGTAATTATAAATTAATATAATGATGATTAATAAATTATTAATTAAACTATTATAAGATATTAATTATTAAATTATAAATTATTAAATATGATTATAATTATGATTAATATATTATTAATTAAGATTATAATAAAATAGTAATTAATGAATATTATAATAAGACTACTAAATTATTAATTATGATTATATTGGATATTAATTAATAAATTATTAATTAAGATTACAATTATAATTAATAAATTTATTATAATTATGATTAATAAAATTATTATGAATTAATATTATTATAAATTATTAAATATTAAAATTATTAGCTTAGATTATAATTATGATAACTAACTATTAGTTAATTTTTTTATTAAAAAAATAACTAATATTTATTTATTTTTTTAAAAAAATAATAGTAATGACTAATTTTTAATTAACTATTAGTTAATTTTGAATAAACTATAAATTAAATATTTTAACGAAATTATTAAAAAATAACTATTTTTTTCCTATCAAATCCAAATTTTGGATTTGGTCATACTTTTCATATCGAAATCCATTTCCAACCAAACATAGGATTTCATGGATTTGACTCCAAGTCTATAAAATTTTAAAATTCAACTCCAAATACGATTTATCACACGGGCCTTTACTCTCCCAACGATCAGGAGAGGACAGTCCAGCCAACGCCAACCCCCTCTTACTCTCCTCCATTAAGGCATCGTTTGGTTCACGGATTTAAGGAACCAGAAAAGGAAAGTTGTTCCTTTCATTTGCTTGGTAGCCACAAACTTAGGAATCAATTTCCTGACAAGAGAAAAAATGTGAGGAAATATGGTTCCACTCCTGACCCATGGGATTGATTTTTCGTCCTCATCCCAACATTTATTACAAAAAATTATGATAAAACTAACCATGTGTTATTGCTTATTTTACTATTAGCTCCTCGTATGTTGACTCCCTTTGGATTTTTATAATGTTATTTTTATTTTAAAAGGTAAGGATATTATTGGAATATGATGTATTTTTGCTTTCCTTTCCTTGTACCAACCAAATACTGAAAAGAAAATCAAATGGTCTTTCCTAGATGATTTCCTTATTTTACCAAATAACGGAAAGAAAATGCGATAGAAATTTCCATGGAAAGTACAAGGGAATCAATTTCCCTTCCGTGAACAAAACGAGGCCAATGGCTCCTTTCCATCCCAATCACAAATCCAATGCTTTTCTTCCCAATTCCAGAAAGGATCCGACTATACACACCCCAAGACTTGCTAAGGACACCCCGTTTCAAAAAAATAAATAAATAAAAATACTATTCTACCCTTGCCCCATACTCCCCTCCCCTCCCCTCCCCTTCCCCCCTCCGCCGACCTTCCTCCGCCCCCAACCCGCCACCGCCTCCTCCCCCGACCCGCCACCGCCTCCTCCTCCGCCGACCCTCCCTCCCCCCCGGACCCGCCTCCTCCTCATCCTCCTTCTCCCGCTTTCCGATCCCCCTCCGCCGACCATAAACTGTTGTTAAAACAAAAAAAAATAAGAAAAAAATTTGGGTGTATCCACGGGTAGGTTCGACCCTGGTTTGTCGAACTCACAGAGGAATGTTGGACCCACGACAGTCGAACTATAGTGTGTACGTTCGACCAGAATATGTCGAACAGAAGATGGCATGTCCGATTAGAATATGTTCGACCAATGTTTGTCTAACACAAAAAGACACGTTCGACCAATATTTGTCGAACAGAAGAAGACATGTTCGACCAATACTTGTCGAACAGACCATTGTCCGTTAGACAAGTATTTGTCGTGCTTGTCGCAGATTTTTTTTTTGTGGGGTGTTCTTAGAAAGCCTTGGGGGTATATTGGTATTTTAACATGACATTTAAGTTCTGTGGGGTGTCCTTAGCGGGTGTGTATAGCCGGACCCGTCCAGAAACCCTAGATTTCTACCAAACCCTAACCCTCCTCTATCCCTATAACCAAACCCTAATTTCAATGGCTTCTCCATACTTCCTCTTCCTCCTACTACTCATCGTCATCATCCCGCTCTTCCTCCTCGCCGTCCTCTCCTTCCTCATCCGCCCGAGGCCCACCAAGGTCCCCCTCAAGGGCCGGCACGTCCTCATCACCGGCGGCTCCAGCGGCATCGGCCTCGCCCTTGCCCGCCTCTCCGCCGGCGCCGGCGCCAGGGTCTCCATCGTCGCCCGCGGCCGTGCCAGGCTCGACGAGGCCGTTGAGTCCATCCGCCTCGCCACGGGAGTCGAGGCAGCCGCGTTCAGCGCCGACGTCAGGGACTACGAGGCGGTCAGGAAAGCGGTCGAGGAGGCCGGGCCGGTCGACGTCTTGATATGCAACCACGGTGTGTTCACGCCGCAGGAGCTGGAGGTGCAGGAGCTGGAGGAGGTGAGGTTCATGGTGGAGGTCAACCTGATGGGGACCTTCCATTTGATTAAGGCCGCGCTTCCAGCGATGAAGAGGAGGGCGAAGGAGACCGGACTGCCGGCGTCGATTGCCATCATGTCGTCGCAGGCCGGGCAGGTGATGATCGATTCTCTTTATTTAGTAACAATTTATTGCATTTTGTTGTTGAAGTTTGGTAAAGCTGGATTCTTTTGTTCGGGTTTATGAAAAAGATTGAATTTTGTGTCCCAAACCTATCAAATAATATAGATCCATCTCTTGAAATTTGGTAACTTTAATTATTTTGTTAAAGAGTTTTGGTGAAAAGTTGGATTTTTGTTCATGCGTCTACAGCCTATCATGACACCTAGGAGCTTCCGGAGTAATGTTTTTGGTTGCTTGGTAGCGTTTGGAAGTTAGAAGTTGTTTAATCTTCATTCCTTGAAGCTACAAGTTGGTGTCATGTTCTTCATTACATTTAATATTGAATAATGGAATCCATTGCTTTGCATTCATTTTAGGGAGACAGAGAACTTAGGTAACCTTCATTTCATTTATCATGTGCATGAATTTCTTCTCTTTTTGATCTTCCTTTAGGTGGATTCCCTTATGTCGATCCACTTTCAACATTTCTCCTACGTCTCCTACGATCCGGTATCATTTGGTATTAATGCTTTGGTGTCATGTTTAATCGTCGCTGACAACAAGCTAGTGTTGATTATCGTGCGGCTTGGGCGGGTGACTTAAGGGACGTGGAAATTGACGAGTTAAGAAGGCCAAGTGCAACTACTCCAAGACCGTATGGAGTGCATGGAGACTTTGCAATGTTACGATGTTTCTTATTTCACGGAGCATGAAGCTTCAGATCATGACGAATTATGACGATGAAGCTTGATGAGGAAGTTGTTAACCCCTTCTATCGTTCTTTGGTGTCAAGTGATGAAGAGGCATTTCCTTGCCCTCGAAGGTATTATGGAAGCTGGAGAAATGTTCATCTAAAAGTCGACATTACCAGACTTTAAAAGTCGCATAAGACCTGACGAGTTCATAGATTGGCTCAACACCATTGATGAGTCTTTGAATACAAAGAAGCTCCTGTAGATCGCAAGGTCAAGATCACCACCATCAATCTTAAGAAGCATGCTTCCGTTTTGTGGGGAGCTACTCAAACTTCGACGAGTTCACGAAGGAAAGCCAAAGATAAGATCATGAAAAAAGAAGAAGAAGAACGAACTCAAGAAGTTCTTACCCGAAAACTATTTGCAAGATATCTTCCTCAAGCTGCATTATTTCTCTCGAGAACATCGCTCTGTCGAGAAGTACACGGAACTGGAAGAACAAAATATTGCCCATTATCATGGTGGACTTCGTAAGGGAAAATTTGATATTATGCAACTTCAATCTTATTACACATAATGATGTTTTCAAGTTAGCGACGAAGGTGGAGGCAACTTAAGTCAAAGGAGAGCCAACAAATACTTCAAATGTTCAATTTCAAAGCCATGAAAAGAGTTATAATCAAGGTAGTTCTTCTTAATCTTCAAAACCTACAACTTGAATATCATCTTCTAATAATTGTTATACTTCCTAAGTTGTGGATGTGGCTATTCTAGTCGCCCCCTATTCAATACTATAAGTACCAAGGTCTTGGACATATTGCCGTTGATTGTACTGGCAAAAAGATTGTATCTCTTGTAGAGGAAGCATTTGACATGGAGCCTTTAGAAGTTATGCTACCTATCTTTGATGAAGATCCCGAGGAAAGTGTTGCATATGGTTGATGAAGTCGAAGTTGTTTTCATTTGATGTGCCTTGAATACTTCTCGTATCGACGAAGATCGATGGCTTCGTTGTAACATCTTCTACTCACGATGTACCTCACATGGCAATGTGTGTAAATTTATTATTAATGGAGGAAGTTGCAAGAATGTAGTCTCACAAACTATGGTGACGAAATTGCCGCTCAAGGTGGAGGAATATCTACATTCTTTCAAGCTTTCTTGGTTTCAAAAAGGTACATGGTAAAAGTTAACAAAAGATGTTTGATTGAATATTCTATAGGAAAAAATTACCATGATCAAGTATGGTGTGATGTTATTTCCATGGATCCATGTCACTTATTACTTGGTTGCCCTTGGCAACGATTGGAAGATAATTCACGATGGACAAAAGAATACATACTCTTTTGTTAAAGATGGTGTATAAGTTATCTTAAGGCCTTCCAAAATTGAAAGTATTCCTAGGCCTTTTCAAGGGGAGGAAACCTACTTTTCCCCCCTCAAAATCTCAATTTGATAACTAATTGGAAGGATCAAAAGAGGCTTATGCTCTTATTTTGTTGGTAATATATAATATTCCTCCTATATTAAAGTCTCTCTTGAAGCTTTTCATGATGTTGTACCCGAGGAGATTCAGGAAGATTCAATATTATATTGATCTTGTTCGTGTGCTGCTCTTTCCAATAAGCCAACATATCATACGAGTCCTAAGGAGAATGAAGACCTACAACAAGAAGTTGATCTCTTAACAAAAGGATTGTTGCTTGTGGGCGTGAGCCTTTGTGTCGTGCCTACTATTTTGGTGCCAAAGAAGGATGGTTCTTTTAGTATGTGTGTGAATAGTAGAGCGATAAACAAAATTACTATTGAATGCCGTTTTCTTATTCCACGTCTTGATGATTTGCTTAATCAACTTCACGGGTCTTCTATCTTCTCAAAAATTGATTTGCGTAGTTGCTACCATCAAATACGCATGAGACCGGATGGTGAATGGAAGTCTTCTTTCAAAACAAGAGACAAGACTATAAATGTTGGGTGATGCTATTTGGACTTTCTAATGCTCCAAGTACTTTTATAAGGCTAAATGAATCATATTTTTAAACCTTTTATTGGTAAATTTGCTAGTGTCTATTTTGATTATATTCTTTTTGATAGCAAAAGTCACGAGGAGCATTTGGAGAATCTTCATTAAATCTTTCAAGTCTTAAGGGAGCAAAAGGTTTATGCTAACTTGAAGATTGTGAATTCATGACAAATAGTGTTGTGTTCTTATGCTATATTGTCTCGTCCAACGCCATCAAAATGGATCCATCTAAGGTGGAGGGTATCCTTCCATGGCCAAGAGGTTCGAAGATTTCATGGTTGCTTTGTTCTACTAGCAGTTTATCAAAGGCTTTAGTACTATCATTGCTTCTATAATTGAATGTTTAAAGGGCGATAATTTCAAATAGAGTAGAGAAGCTCAAGTAAGTTTTGATGTTGTAAAAAGCAAGATTAGTGAGGGACCTATCCTCTCTTCCCAACTTAGAGATTGTCTTTGTAGTTGAGTATGATGCTTCCATTGTCGGAATTGGTGCGATGTTCATCCAACAATGTAACCAATTGCTTTCTTTAGAAGTTCAACAATTCCTACAAGAATTATTCTACTTACTACAAGGAGTTCTATGCTATTGTTCGGACTTCAAGTCATTTGAGACATTATCTTCTATTCAAAAATTCATATTTTGCTCCTACTATGAAGCCCTGAAATACATCAATGGTCATACAAGCTCAACAATCGATATGCAAAGTAGATGTAGTTTCTACAACCTTACACTTCTCTTTCAAGCACAAGGCGGATGCGCAAAATCAAGTGGTCAATGCTTTGTGCCGAAGATGCTTGCTTCTCTTTACCATGCAAACCAAGCTGCTTGGATTTCACGTGATCAACGGGCAATACAAGGATGATCTTTTCTTTGGTAAGATTTGGACAACTTGTTCAAGTAGACCATATTTTAATTTCTTACTTCAAGATGGCTTACTTTTCAAGAATTGTCTCTACACATTCTAAATTTTTCACTGTGCTATATGATTATGAGATTATCAAAGAAGCTCATGAATAAGGACTTGGTGTACATTTTGGAAGGACAAAATTTTGACATTTTTTTGATATTTCTATTAGCCATATATGCATCGAGATGTCAATCGTCACATCTTGCAATGTAGGACATGTCATTTGGCCAAATCCTATTCTCAAAATGCCGGTCTCTATACTCCTTTGATGGTTTCTAGTGTGCCTTGGAAAGAAGTGAGCCTAGATTTTGTCGTAGGCTTGCCTTGGACGCAAAGAAATAAATATTCAATTATGGTTGTTGTTGATTGCTTTTCTAAGATAGCTTACTTTGTGCCATGTAGCAAAAGCTTGGATGCTACTCATTCGGTGCATCTTTATTTTCGGAAAATAGTCAAATTGCACGGAGTTTCAAAAATTGTCACTTCCGATTGTGATCATAAATTTATTAGTTATTTTTGGAGTACTCTTTGTAGGAAGCTTGTCACATCTCTCCAGTTTAGTTTGTCACATCATCCTTGAACCGAAGGCCAAACTAAAAGTCGTGAATCGTTCTTTGGACAATCTTTTAAGAAGTTTTGTTGGAACTTGGAAAGAACATACGTCAATGGAATTTTACTCTACCTCAAGCTAAATATGCATAGAATCGTTTTTTAGCCAAACTATCGAGAGAAGCCTCTTTGAAGTTGTATATGGACGAAATCCATTTGGTTCCTAGAACTCAAAATTATAGTGGGGAAGCTGCAGAACAAGCCAAGTGCATCAAAGACTAGCACGAAAAAGTTTGTGATCATATTATCAAGCAAAATGAAAAGTATTGTCAAGTTGCAAACAAACATCGCAAATTTGCAAAATTTAAAGAAGGATACTTGGTATGGATCCATCTTTACAAAAGCATTTTCTGCGTGGTCGTCATGGCAAACTCAAACCAAGAGACAATGGACCATTCAAGGTTATTCCATGAATTAGGGAGAATGCATATAAGATTGAGTTGCCGGTGACTATGGAGTGTCTGCGACTTTCAATGTAGCCGATCTCTCTCGATATCATGACGAACTCGAACTCGTGGACGAGTTCTCTCCAACTAGAGAAGAATGTCACCAGGAAGCTTCCAGAGTAATGTTTTTGGTTGCTTCATAACATTTGAAAGTTATAAGTTGTTTTATCTTCATTCTTGAAGTTACAAGTTGGTGTCATGTCCTTCATTAGATCTATTGAATAATGGAATGCATTGCGTTGCATTCATTTTAGGGAGACGGAGAACTTATGTAAACATTATTTCAATTAATCACGTGCATGCATTTTCCTTTATATTATGTAACTATGAGAAGTAAGGTAACAAAATGGATGATGAAAAAATATATAATGAAGATGGAATTCTTCTCCTCTGTTCTTCCTTTAGGTAGACCTGCTTAGCATCGTTCTTTCTACTTGTTTTCAATGTTTTTCAAATAGTATAGATCTACATTTTAGTTGTAGCAACAAATTATGTTTTAGTAATATTTTCTTGATAAAATACTATTTTATTTTTGAAATTGTTGCAAACTTGGATATTTTTTGTTTTTTCATAAAAAGTTTGATTTGTCTCTTAGGGTCTGCTTGGTAACGGTGTTTTCACCGGTTCTGGAGTGTTTTTGAACCGACCGTTCATGAAAACCCCTGCTTGTTAATTTTTTTGAGGCACTGGTTTTGGTAGGCTCAAAACCCTCCCAAACAGGTGTAATATAATTTTGGGTGGCTTTATAAACACAAAAAATTGTTAGGTTTTGAGGGGTGTTATTATTTTATTCCATTTATATCATCACCAAAAATATATAATTATAACTACTAATATCCTTTCCTATTTAATTTTATTCATGTTTTTGAACTGACCGTTTATGAGAACCCATGCTTGTTAATTTTTTTGAGGCACTGGTTTTGGTTGGCTCAAAACCCTCCCAAACCGGTGCAATATAATTTTGGGTGGCTTTATAAACACCCAAAATCGGTGGATTTTGAGGGGTGTTATTATTTTATTCCATTTATATCATCACCAAAAATATATAATTATAACTACTAATATCCTTTCCTATTTAATTTTATTCGTGTATGTTAAGTGTTAAGTGTTATATTAGAGCTATTAGTTAATGGGCTTTAGTCCCACATTGCTTAGAATAATAGGAGAGGGGCTGGCGTCTCCTATATATATGTAGTCTCTCATCATTAATAAAATTATCATATTATTCCAACTCTACATGGTATCAGAGCCAAAATCCTACCCGTCATCCACCCCTCTTTTTTTTCTCTCTATCTCCACAAAACCCTAACCCTAATCCAATCCCCTCTCTTCTCACCTCTCTTCTCACCGCCCCCGTCCATCCGGCGCCCCCCACCTCCCTCATGCTACTGCTGCTACTGCCGCCCCTGGCATTCCCCCCGGCTATCATCTCCCCCCCCCCCGCCCTCCCCGGCTGTCATCTCCCCCCCCACCCGGTACCCACAACCCCTCCATGGGTTTTAGCCCTAACCCTAGCCGCCGCCCACTCCCCCTCTAAACCCTAACCTAGTTCCCAAACAAAAAAAATATTGTTGGAATTATCCGAGGGTAAACATTTTATTGTTTGCTTAGAACCTCGGACTCTCAAACAATTTACTTGCGATTCTCAGAGGGTAAATATATGGTGTTTGCTGGAACCTCTGACTCTCAAGGATAACTTCGAAAATTTAACAAAGAGCAGACATGATTTGTTTTGCATGAATCTTTGTTTCTTTCCTTGATCTTCACACCAATATCTAAGAGAGGTTAACATGGGTTATCTCTCTGTCCTGGCTTATGATCCACACTCTTTGCTTCCTATTCGTGCGTGCCGGTTCTGGCTCCGTGTTTAGCGCATTGGTAGAGTTGATGTGATTATCCAGTTGGAAAGATAAAATCGACAGTCAATTCAGGAATCCTGAAAGATGACAGACACTACGACGAATAGCAGTATCACCGACACCAGTGTTAGCAACACACTAGCGGGGCCAACAGGTACTAGCACGACAATTTTCTCTATTCGACTCGTCGATTGACAGTTGAAAGGACCAGAGGGCTACTCGACATGGAAAAAGAAGGTCGAGAAGACGTTTCGTGGAATGCGGTTGTCCAAACATCTGATTGACAACCCTCCACCAGAAGATTCCATATTTGAGCAATAGGAGACATATGATAGTCGATTGTTTACACAGTTGATGAATTCAATGGAACCATCGGTAGAAGACATGGTTCAGAATACGGACTCCATGAAGGAGTTATGGGAGGTATTGGCAGCAGCATTTGATGAAAAACGCGATTTGTCTCGTATCAATGACTCGGTCGTTGGTGTATACCGAGCAAATCAGGGAGACAAATCTCATAAGGACTATTTTCGGACCTTTAAGGCCATGTCTGATGAGATCGATCGCGTATTACCACTTACGTTGGATATTGATGAAGCAAGGGCTCAACGTGAGCAACTTCTCATGGCTTATCTTGCCTCTCTTCGCCCTGATGCGGATTCCGCTCGCTCTTAGATTATTACTGGATCAGAAGTTCCATCTCTGTTGGAAGCGCACTATCGTGTCCTTTGGACAACAAAAGTCATTGAGACCACTCCGGATGATACTCCTGCCGATCGCTCGGCTCTTGGTGCAGCTCGTACGGGATTTTATGGTGGTTGTGGTGGCCGACGTGGTGGCCGAAATGCTGGTCGAGATGGGGGACGTGGCAATGACGGTCATGATGGAGTAAAACCGTGCACATGCTTTAATTGTGGCCAGCTTGGCCATTTCTACTGGCAATGCACTAAATCACCTGCTGTTAATATCAAAACTGATGCTCCTGATGATGGTGTTCGATCTGTTCAGATGACTTTGGACTCGTATACAGAGTTCCTTGATTTCCAGGCTCAACGTCGTGGTGAAGCATCCACGTCTGGATCCACAGCTGGATACTCAGCAACATGCATATTAAAGCTCAAGCAGTGGGTAATTAACTCTGGTGCGTCCTCTCACATGACTGGTGACACATGTATGATACATGATTATGTCCATGTCCGTCGTGTTTCTGGCATTACTGTTGCCAATGGAGGGTTCATTGATAGTTCGAGGACGTGGAAGTGCCCGTCTTTCTTTCGAACTGTCACTCAATTCTGTGTTGCTTATACCTGGGAACCCGTTCAGTTTAATTTCTATTAGTCAAATTACTCGTGAACTGCATTGCTCGGTAATATTTTTTTCCTGATGGTTGTGTTTTTCAGGACCTAAAAACTAGGAAGACTATCGGTAAGGGGCATGTTGCTGGAGGCTTGTACCTGTTTGACGCACATTCTTCGGTGGTCTGTGCCGGCGTGAAACTCGATCCTTTCAAGTTACATTGTCAGTTAGGCCATCCATCAACCCAAGTTCTCCGGAAAATCTACCCTTCTTTATATATTCTTTATTTCATTGTGAGCCGTGTAGTTTAGCTAAGCATCACCGGATTTCCTATCCGGTGAGTCAAAATAAAATTGCTTCCGCTCCTTTCGAGTTGGTGTATTCTGATGAATGGGGACCTTGTTCGGTTGAATCAATAATGTGTTTCAAGTACTTTGTTACTTTTGCTGATGATTATTTCCGTGTCACTTTTATTTATTTGATGAAAAATTGTTCTGAATTGTTTAACATTTGGTGCAATTTTTAAGCTGAAATAAAAATACAATTTGGTGTTCTAATCAAAATTTTTCGAAGTAACAATGGCCGTGAGTATTTATCTAGTGATCTCGATAGTCATTTGGCCTGCAATGGTATCATCCACCAAACTTCTTGTACGTATACACCGTAACAAAATGGTGTGGCCGAGCACAAGAATCGTCATCTCTTGGAAACAACACATGCTCTTATATTTCAAGCACGTACTTCCAAGATATTTTGGTCGGATGCGGTCTTTACTACTTGCTACCTTATTAACCGTATGACATCGTTTGTTTTCAATGGTAGCACTCCCTTCTCTAGGCTCTTTTCCGAACGAAGCCATTTCCTCTGTTTTTCAGAATCTTTGGCTGCTTATGCTATGTTCGGAATACCCGACCAACTCTTTCTAAATTAGATCCTAAGGCAATACAATGTATTTTTTTTGGGTATCCTAAAGATCAGAAAGGGTATCGATGTTGTTCCCCTGTTCTGAAGAGATATTTTTTCACTCGGGATGTTACCTTTGTCGAAACAGAATTTCCTCCACTCCCAATGGGTCCAGTTCCCCTAGTCTATCCAGAAGAGGATTTTTGGTTATTTTCTGATCAAACACAACAACCCCCCGTACGGGTGTCCTCCCTTACCGAGCCAGTTTCCCAAGCAGATGGTTCGCATACACAAATTCAGTCAGTGCCGATATCACTCACACAAACATCGCCATTGATGCCGACAGAATCATCATCCTCTGGCTCCAATGTGTTGCCTCTACCTGCTTCACCAGCAACTCCACCGGTTTCGCCAGCAGTTCCGGTTATTCCGCCTCCAGATCGGCCTCGTCGTACCTGTCGTGATCATCCCTTGTATGTTAACAGCTACAAAGGACTTACCAATCACACTCAGTCTCTGGTGGCTACTATTAATGGGATTTAGATTTCCAAGACCGCTGAGGAGGGTCTCAAACATCCCGGTTGGCGTGCTGCTATGAACGAGGAGATGAAAGCTCTCAGAAAAAACTACACTTGAGACTTGGTTGATTTACCCACTGGTAAACAGGCAATATGTTGCAAATGGGGGTTCACAATTAAGGTGAAACCAGATGGCTCTCTTGATCGTTTAAAGGCTCGTCTGGTGGCAAAATGATATTCTCAAACCTATGGTGAGGATTACTTTGAGACCTCTCATGTTGCTAAAATAACGTCTGTTCGTGTCTTCATGGCCTTGGCTGTTCGCTATGACTGGCCATTGCTTTAACTGGATATCAAGAATGCTTTCCTCCACGAGGGTCTTGATGAAGAGGTATATGTGATACAACCTCCCGGGTTCGTTGCAAGGGAGGGTAAAGTGTGTCATCCGAGGAAGGTCCTTTATGGTCTGAAACAATCACTCCATGCGTGGTTTGGTCGATTTACACATGTGGTTATTCAATTTGGTCTGTCAATCAAAGAAGGATTATTCCGTATTCTATCGACAGACATCAGCTGGAAGGATATTACTTGGTGTCTATGTTGATGACATTGTAATCACAGGAGACGATAGTCAGGGTATTGCAGGCCTCAAGAAGTTTCTGGAAGAACAATTTCAAACCAAGGATATGGAATCCTTGAACTATTTTTTAGGTATTGAGGTCACACAGAGTAAGCGGGACATTGTAATGTCTCAGAAAAAGTATGTGCTGGACATACTAAATGATGTAGGCATGATGCAAGCCAAGGGAGCAACCTCACCTATGGATCCAGGGGCAAAGTTACTTCCAGACAAAGGGGTTCTGATGACCAACCTAGATCAGTATCGTCGAGTAGTTGAAAAACTCAACTACTTGGCTGTCATGACTCGTCCGGACATTTCTTTCGCAGTGAGTGTTGCAAGTAGATTTATGGTTTCTCCAAGAGTTTCACACTGGCAGGTAGTTGTCAGAATCCTGTGTTATCTAGTCAAGAATCCAGGAAAAAAAATTCGAATGGAGAATAATGAACACTCGTATTGAGTGTTTTATTGATGCTGACTGGGGAGCAAGTCTTACAGATAGACGATCTACATCTGGCTACTCAGTATTTATTGGCAGAAATCTAGTGTCATAGAAGAGCAAGAAACAAAGTGTGATAGCACGCTTAAGCTCAGAAGCAGAATATCGAGCTATTGCTCATGGCACATCATAGGTATTATATATGAAGCATCTCTTACAAGAACTGGAAGAAGACACAGGATCTCAAGCGGCAGATCTATGGTATGATAACCAATCTGCAATTCATATTGCCACCAACCTAGTATTTTATGAACGGATGAAGCATATTGAAATTGATATCCACTTTGTTCGTGATGAGTATACAAAGAGAGATAAAATTTCAACATGTGAGGACCGGCGACCAGATAGATGATATCTTCACAAAGTCTCTTTTGGGTCCACGGGTTCAATTTCTATGTAACAAGCTGAACATGGTTGACATCTATGCTCCAGCTTGAGGGAGGGTGTTAAGTGTTATATTAGATTTATTAGTTAATGGGCTTTAGTCCCACATTGCTTAGAATAATAGGAGAGGGGCTAGCCTCTCCTATATATATGTAGTCTCTCATCATCAATAAAATCATCCTATTATTCCAACTCTACAGTGTAAAAAACTTTCAGAACCGCTCGTTAGTGAATTACCAAGCATGGATTAGACTGGTTTAAAAGCCACTACTTAAAAACCACCAAAAATCGGACCCCTCATAACCGGTACTCTAAAAATACCTTATAGCCGCTATCCATACAATTGCCAGCAGACCCTTAAATATATCAAATCGGAGACCCTTCTCTTGAATTTAGCTACATATTTGTGTAATGTACCAGTTTCTTGATAAGTTACTGAATTGTGGTCATTTGTACTTCGTTGTTGAGTTTTGGTACATGGACTTTTTGTTCCGAGGGCTCTTAGAAAGATTGGATTTTGTCTTGAGATCTTAATTAGTTATAGACCTATTGATTGAATAGTTTCTAAAAAAATAGCAACTTCTGTTAAAATTTATTTATCAAGGTTCACAGTATCGGTATCAGAACCGATATCAAACCATTCTACGAGTATCGGTATCGGCAGTATCGATGGTTTCTGATCGGAGTATCTGATTTTTGGTATTGGGAAGAAAATAATTATTAACAAATTATTATCGTTTTAGAAAGTATATTTTATACATTTAGGCATAATTAACTATTTTTAGTGTTGTTTCTTAGTTGAGTGAAATAGTAGTCACAGTTTACCAATTGGTTTACGTACGATAAAGAAGTTTTATTCTTTTACATGCTTTTACAACCTTACTATGTTTTTACACTCTTGCTGATTGGTCTTTTTCGTTCAATTTTTTTGGTCAAATTGACTGAAAAAGAGACCCTCAATGTCATTATCGGTATCAGTCGTATCGGATCGGTAACGGCCGATACTGCAGACTATGAAATTTATATAAAATTGCTAAAAAAATCAATGCAGCCTTTTTTTCATGATCATGTATGCTAGGTTTTGTGGAAAGTTGGGTTTGTTCAGGTTTCTTAAAAAGGATGAATTTTGTCATGATATCTATCAAATAATAGAGCTATGATGTTGAGTTGTAGCTAAAATTTGTTTCTTAGTAGCAAATTCTTGATAAATTACTAATTTGTTACTTTTGGACAAAGTTGGATATTTTGTCAGGTCTCTTAAAAAGGTCGAATTTTGTCTAAAAGACCCCATTAAATCATAGACCAACATCTTGACTTATAGGTAAGTATTTGTTTTTATTAACCATATCTTGATCAGTTACTGAAATTGTGGTAGTTACTTGTACTTTGTTGTTGAATATTGGTGCCAAGTTGTATTTTGTTTCTCTTAAAAAGATTGTATTTCATCGCCGTACATCAAATCATAGAACCATTTCTTGAATTATTGCTAGAGAATTAATTTGTTGACAATTTCTTGATCAATTACTTTTTTTGTTGTTGATTTTGGTGCAAAGTTTATTTATTTATTTTTGCTCAGTTCTCTTATATAGATTGAATTGCCTAAAACCTGTCACATCATGGATCCATCTCTTGAACTAGAGCTAAAAAGTTTTAGTAACTATTTCTTTATAAATTACTGGAATTGTGGTAATATCTTGTACTTGGTTGTTGAGTTTTGGTGCAACGTTGGACATATATATTTTAACGATCCCTTAAAAAGATTGAATTTTTTGCTTCGGACCTATCATTTCATAAACCCATCTCTTTCATTGAAGCCAGAGAATTGTATCTAGTAATAATTTCTTTATAAATTACTGAAATTGTGGCAATTTCTTGTATTTTGTTGAATTTTGGTGCAAAATTGGATTTTTTTAGCTTGAGTTTTGTCTCCAAAGCCCTATCTAGGCCATTGACCACTTCTTACATTGTTGCTAGAAAGTTATTTTGGTAACGATTTATTAATAAATTATTGATATTATGGCAGTTTCTTGTACTTTCTTGTCAGATTTTGGTGTCAAGTTGAACTTTTTATTAATCTTGCTTGAAAATTTAAATTGTCCTAAAATCCTATCAAATCATAGTCCCATCTCTTGAATTATAGCTAACAATTTGTTTTTACTAACAATTTCCTTACTAATCATATATGTTCAAACTTTTTATAGCTAGGTTGAGGTGTTGGGAGAGGTGAACTATGTTTTTCAAATGTGATTCCCCCCATGAGTGGAGTTTTTCTAAGATCCTTTCACCTGAATTACGGTGGTATGTTATCAGCAAGGGTGGTGGTCTAGTGGTAGCACTAGTAAGGGAGGGGAGGAGTGGGCGTGTGTTTGAATTCTAGTCCGGGCAATAGTTAAATGGGAGGGGGTCTTCGTGCTTGTAGCCCAGGGTATGGACGGTCATTAACGGCTGGCCTTTATCTAAAAAAAATGTTGGCATGTTGAGGTTTATTAATACTTTTTGGACGAGTGATGGATTTGTTAGTTGGAACTCAGAGAAGATGGAATTTATGCCATTTAATTCCCATTTGAGTAAATTAGAATTTTGAAGGTTTCTACTTCATAGTTCATACATTTTGGTCTGAGCTATGGTGTTTGAAAGCCCCTAATTCTTGATTGAGAATCAACATTGGTTTGATGGTGAAGTTGCCTCAAAGATTTTAGATGTTGGTACTTTTTCACTGTACTTGCCACACCTGTGGCTTTTCCTTGCAAATCATCGTCATTGGTATTTTGTTAGGTTCCCAACCTAATGGCCCAGCCATGTGTGGAGCGCGAGATGAATTTGACATCAAATTGAGAAGAACTTGCAGAAAAAAATGTAAACGGAGACTTGAAGTAAACTAGGATTTTCTTATTGAAGAAAATTGCAGAGTACAACTGACATTGGAAAGAAATTCGGAGGAAATTGTAAAGGAAAGCTAGCAAAGAAAATATTTTAATGAGGAAAATAAAGTTCTTCAGATATGATGTTCCTCTCACCTCTCTATTCCCTTATATAGTGAGAATTTACCTTGAGCTAATCCAAGCTCCAAGCTTAAGGCTAACTAACACCAATTGAATGAAACTAATTGCTTTTTGCAAGTGATCGAGTGATTTGCTGAGTAAGCCTCTGCTAATTGGTCCTGTTGAGCTGGATGGGTGACTCATAATAGACTAGTCTGATACCCTCACTAGTGAGTGCTGCAAGTAGTAGAAAGGATCACTGATTCAAATAGAAACATAATCACTGAATCACTGATATTGACTCTGATACTGGACTCCTTCGCTACTGCAGCTTCTGCCAGTATCTGAGCTTCTACTAGTGTCTGGTATCAAGCTTCTCTTCTAATGACAACTGGTACTAATACTTTCTAATGACAACTGGTATCAAGTTCCATTCAGGTTCATATCACATTTGGTACCTGTACCTCTACTTCAAGTTTTCAATCCTTATGCTTAGGATTACGATAAGTGCTACAATTTTGTCATGTGAACTTGTGAACATTTACTTCCAGTAAGAAGATCTCTTCCTTGTTCTCATTGTTTGCATGTTTATTTCCAAAATTTCTTGAGATGCGTGTATAATTTTATATCACTAAGTAGACCATTGAAATGTTGGTCATATTTTCTGTTGGGTTTTTTAGCCTTTGTTTTGGTTTTTAGTCCCACATCGGCTAGAAAGGAATGTTTATCTCCATATATATGAGTCTTTACTCTTTATGGAGATGCACATGTAGTGCACATGGGTGTGTGCCATGTGGGATTAATTATTAATGGTATAAAGGCTTAATCAACAATTAAAAAGCTGTAAGCTTTTTGCTCTTGGAAATTTATTTCCATGGAGCTAAGCTCCGTAGGAGCTTAGCGACTCGGACTCGGACTCGGACTCGGACTCGGACTCGGACTCGGACTCGGACTCGGGCTCGGGCTCGGGCTCGGACTCGGGCTCAAGGGCTCATGAGGCGTAATGTGGCGTTTTGTTGGCGCACTTTGCACTTAGCACGTCAGCATCGTCGCTAGGCGCATAGTGCGCTTAAGTTGCGCTCGTTGCACGAGCCACTTGCGCGACCACGTTGCGCGGCCCGTTACGCGAGCCCAGTTACGCTGGCCCAGTTACGCAGCCCAGTACGCAGCCCAGTGTGCGCAGCGTACGCAGCGTACGTAGAGTGCGCAGTGTGCGCAGCGTACGTAGAGTGCGCAGTGTGCGCAGCGTACGCAGTGTGCGTAGAGTGCGTATGTGCGTATGGCTGGCTGCATATTAGAGCGGGAACGGTTGCAGCAGTTGCTGCATGTTCAGGAGTGGTTCTGCCACTACCCTGAAGTGCAGGCAACTGCTTGGCAACCGCCCCGTGGGCTATATATGCAGGTTCTCTCCTCTCTCTCAGTTGGCAGAAGTAATCAGAATTCCAGAGAGAAAACTCTAAGTGTTCTTTAACACAACAGAGTAGTGAGCGTGTTGTTTAACACAAACACTAGTACTTTTTAGTACGCGTGAGTTCTGTTACTTCAAACAGAGAGAGAAGAGTACCATTGCCAGAGGAGTTCGCCGTCTTCCGAGGAGTCAGAAGAGCAGGAGTGTTCCAAGGTTTTCCGTCAACCTTGCTGGTTCCTGGAAGCTGTTCGCAGAGGGCGAATAAAGCTTTGAGCAACGGTGATCATTCACCCCAGCAATTCCATTTCTCGCCTGTCACCCTTCTGTTGCCTTTAGCAGTTCTGTCAGTATCTTCTTTTTAGAAGGCACTACTGCCAGTTTGCTACGATCACGAAAATCTCTTTAGATTATTCGTGAATTACGATATCTTTTTAGATCTCGTAATTTGCAGAATCCTTCTGGATCTCTGTTGCAAAATCTTCTTTAAGGAATTGCATTTGAAACGTTGTCTTTACAACTGTTTCAGTTTCTGTATTTTCCATCGAAAAGCATGCCCCGGCGTTCCCGGCAATAACAATCTCAAAGCTTTATTGCTACGATGGAAAATATTAATGCTTCACTCCTAAACACTGACTTCTGTAAATTAGAGAAGTTTGATGGAGAGCATTATCAAGTCTGGAAGAGGAAGGTTTATCTCACTCTTCAACTTAGAGACGTTGATCACGTATTGCTTGAAGAGGAACCTACTGTTCCAGATACTGGGTCTGCTGCCGCAATCTCTGCGGCTACTAAACTTCAGGCCAAGTGGCGAAGGGAGAATAGCATTTGCAGGTTGCTTATCCTGAATGCTATGGAGGATTCTCTAGCAGAATCCTACAGTAAGAAACCAATTGCCAGAGACATATGGGAGTCTCTGAAAAAACTGTACGAAGAAGACAAGAACAGGAGCAAAATATTTGTGGTTGAAAAATATCACAAATGGCTCTTTGAGGACGAGAAGTCCATGCTGCCGCAGGTCAAAGAATTTCTGAAGTTGCGACAGAAATTGGAAGACGAGGCTATGCCCCTCCTCGACAAGTTTATTGTTGGAGGTATTGTCTCAAAGCTCCCCGCTGGGTGGAGCAAGTTCTATGCAAACATGCATAGGAAGAAGCTGGAGATCACCCTTGAAGATCTCCTGCAGGAAATTTATGTTGAAGACCAGATGAGGGCTCAACATAAGGTTGACACGCTTTCCAAGCAATTGGCTAACGCCAATCTGGTTCAGACCAAGGAACCAAAGGGAAAGGGAAAGCGTGCAGATTTCCAGAAGAAGAAGAAGAACCCTAACAACTTGAATGTTAAGGGAACTTCTTTCAAGTCAAAGAAATCTAAGGCAAAGATGCCTTGTTTCAAGTGTGGCCAGTTGGGCCATTTCAAAAGTGAATGTACAGCACCGGCCAAGAAATCAGAGCAAGGTGAGCCTAGCAAAGTCTCAATGATTACTGATGTAATTGCTATGATTGGACAGGTTGATGCTGTAGGATCTGATTCAGAATGGTGGGTAGATACTGGAGCCACCTGTCATGTCTGCTCCAGTAAGGAGTGGTTCACCACCTACACACCCACTTCTGAAGCGGTTGTGATGGCGAACCAAGCACAAGCTGAAGTGCTCGGGATCGGGATGGTGGTGTTGAAGCTGACTTCGGGGAAGTCTCTGACGCTTCAAGGCGTAAAGCACGTACCTGCTATCGCCAAGAACCTGGTCTCGGGAGGCCTACTCTGCAATGCAGGTCTCAGGATGGACATCAATGCTGGCCAGATGGTGATGTCTATCAAGGGAACATATTTCGGGAAAGCTTTTTATACCGAAGGAATGTTCAAGATTCAGCTTGTAAATCAGTCTAATGTAATTAATGTAATTAATGAAATCACTCCTTCTGCTTATACTCTTGAGTTGTGGCATAATAGGCTAGGACATGTTCATTGTAAACGAATAAACAGAATGTCTAGTCTAGGACTTATCTCCAAGTGTGGGGGTAAGGTAGAGAAATGTGAAGTTTGTGCTCAAACAAAGATCACAAGGAAACCCTTTCCTCGGGTTAATCGAAGTACAGATCTTCTGGAGTTGGTACACTCAGATATCTGTGACTTCAAACAGTTCTCTACAAAGGCCGGGATGAAGTATTTCATAACCTTCATCGACGACTTCTCAAAGTATGCGTTCGTCTACTTGCTGAAGGCTAAAGACGAAGCATTCGAGAAGTTCAAGGAGTTCAGAGCCGAAGCTGAGCGGCAGACTGGACAACAACTCAAAAGGATAAGAAGTGATCGAGGTGGGGAGTACAGGTCTCATGAATTCGCATCGTTCTGTAAGGAACATGGAATTGTCAATGAGACTACGGCTCCGTACTCTCCTCAATCAAACGGAGTAGCTGAGAGGAAGAACAGGACGTTGACAGAAATGATAAATTCAATGTTGTTGACTGCTGGCCTTCCTAAGTGCTACTGGGGAGAAGCTGCATTGACGGCCACTTTTATTCTAAATAGAGTGCCTCATGCAACTTCTGACATTACTCCTCATGAACTCTGGTTCAAGGTCAGACCAAACTTGAATGTCATTCGAGTGTGGGGGTGTCTGGCATATGTCAAGCTTCCAGATCTAAAGATTCAGAAGCTTGGGACAAGGACTACAAAGACGATCTTCTTGGGGTATGCCGAGAAGAGTAATGCTCAGAGATTTCTTGATATTGAGTCAAATCATATCATTGAATCTCGCGATGCAGAATATTTTGAAGACAAGTTTGCAAGGCACAAGAATATTGTTCTTCCGGATGTTCCGGAGAATAATGAGGGTGCACAAGAGACTGAAGTCTTTAATGAAGATGTGGTCCAAGAAGATCTTGTTGTTGAAACAACGGTTGAACCAGAACAAGCTGAGCCATCAGCTAAGCGTATGAGGAGGCCGAAGGACTTCGGAAGTGACTTTGTCACCTATCATGTGGAAGCAGATCCGCTTACCTATGATGAGGCGATGAAGACCAGAGACGCGGTTTTCTGGAAGGAGGCGATTGACAATGAGATTGATTCCATCACCTCAAATAACACTTGGGTGTTGGTTGATCTTCCTGAAGGAGCGAAACCCATCGGATACAAATGGATCTTCAAGAAGAAGATGAAAGCAGACGGAACTATTGACAAGTTCAAGGCTAGGTTGGTAGCCAAGGGGTTTTCTCAGAAGCAGGGGATTGACTACTTTGACACATATGCTCCAGTAGCCCGGATGACCACCATCAGAGTGTTGATTGCTCTCGCAGCAATAAATAAGATGGTGATACATCAGATGGATGTGAATACGGCTTTCCTAAATGGCGAGCTGACCGAAGAGATTTACATGCAACAGCCAGAGGGATTTGTCATCAAAGGTCTTGAAGACAAAGTCTGCAAGTTGGTGAAATCCTTGTACGGTCTTAAACAGGCTCCCAAGATGTGGCATGAGAAATTTGACAAAGTTATAAGGTCAAATGGCTACATGGTCAGCGATACGGACAAGTGTGTTTACACGAAGTTCGCTGATGGAAGAGGTGTGATCGTTTGTCTGTACGTGGATGACATGCTTATCCTAGGTACGGATATTAGATGTGTCATGGAGACAAAGAAATTCATCTCAAGCAAGTTCAGTATGAAGGACTTGGGGGAAGCTGATGTGATCTTAGGGATCAAGATCATCCGGACAGACACTGGACTAGCGCTGTCACAGTCTCATTATATTGAGAAAATGATCACTCGTTATGGGTATCGGGATCTTTCAGGGATCGATACGCCGTACAGGTGTGATCTGAAGCTGAAGCCTAATTCAGGGAAAAGCGTCAGGCAGCTGGAGTATGCAAGCGTAATCGGGAGTTTGATGTATGCTACTACTGCCACAAGGCCTGACATAGCTTTTGCCGTGGGAATGCTGAGTTGTTTTACGAGCAATCCAGGTGTTGAACACTGGAAAGCTGTGGAACGGGTTATGAGATATCTCAAGAAGACTCAGACATATGCATTGTACTACATCGGAGATCCTCCGGTAGTGGAAGGCTTCAGTGATGCCAGTTGGTGCTCAGAGGTGGAGAGCGAGAGGTCCACAGGTGGATACATTTTCACAATGGGTGGAGCTGCTATATCGTGGAAGTCGAAGAAGCAGACTATGCTCTCGCGGTCATCCATGGAATCTGAGTTCTTTGTACTTGATACCGCAGCCGAGGAAGCAGAATGGCTTCGGGAGCTCATGTATGATCTTCCAGTGGTTGGGGCGCAAATACCGACAATACCGATATACTGCGACAACCAGGCGACTGCGGCGGTGGCATCAAATGACCTTTTCAACGGGAAGAAGAGGACTGTGCGGTTAAAGCACAGGGCAGTACACGATCTTATCAAGAGAGGTGTTATTGCAGTAATTGATGTTCGGAGTCAGGAGAACCTGGCGGATCCGTTCACCAAGGGCCTCAAGCGCCAGCTGGTCAATGACACAGCTTGTAAAATGGGCTTGAAGGCATTCTGATATTGTATTATTGTATTCCTACCATAAAGTTTTATGCTATTAGTTCAAAGATTTATCTACTAGGCATCTAGATTTTGGTTCAAGGGAGGACCACTAATCGGAAGAATATCAGGAACGGTGGGTACATGTTCTATTGGATATGTAGAGGTTACGGACCTATAACCACTGTTGTCTACTGTTGTTTTCTGCGGAAAACAGGTCCTGTGGGAGGTTGGCTTAAATGCCTTAATGAGTTCTCAGGCATTTGGAATGTCTGGTATGCTTTACAGGAAGCATGGTAGCACAGCACTACAAGGAGTGTGACTCCATGCTATGTGTGGCGGTGACTCCACCATGAGGTTCTCGAAGGAGGTAAAGCCTCGGCTATGTTAGCCAAGTCACAGCGGCATAGCACCGCAAATAGGCAGTTGGCCTAATGCTGTACATTGAATTAAAGAGGGATGTAGTCAGCACTACAAAGAGGAGGTGTTCCTCATGTTACGGGTGGCACGACACCACAATGAGGTAAACCCGGCTAGGGATAAGCCTCGGCCTTGCAAGCCATGTCGTAGCGGCGTAACACCGCACAGAAGCGTAAGGCTTCATGCTGGGTAGTTTGGCACTACAAAGGGGCTAGACCTCATGCTATGGGTAGTATGACACTACGATGAGGTTCCCGGTGATTCGGGGTAAGGTCCTCGGCTTAAGGCCATGTCATAGCGGCGTAGCACCGCAAAGGAAGCGTTGGACGCTTCATGCCATGTCTCTTTAATAAAGAACTCACCTATAGTGTATGGACAAAGAGATATCATGCCGTCTCTTGAGGGTAAACTTGTAGACGCCCAATATTATACACTGAAACCAGGCTGGCACACGGCCTTAAATGTGCAGCCAGAAGCACATGTAACTACATTATGTGAGTGGAAAGAATTTCAGCTATGATGCAGAATTCAAGGCTTAGTCCATTCTTGTATTATAGTTTGATTTTTGACTCACGTGGGAAGATTCGAGTCTTAAGTGGCATCTATCCTAAAAGCATAATGGACAGTTACTGTGGGGAACACTCGTACTCATATATAGAGATATGTGGGAGATTGTTGGGTTTTTTAGCCTTTGTTTTGGTTTTTAGTCCCACATCGGCTAGAAAGAAATGTTTATCTCCATATATATGAGTCTTTACTCTTTATGGAGATGCACATGTAGTGCACATGGGTGTGTGCCATGTGGGATTAATTATTAATGGTATAAAGGCTTAATCAACAATTAAAAAGCTGTAAGCTTTTTGCTCTTGGAAATTTATTTCCATGGAGCTAAGCTCCGTAGGAACTTAGCGACTCGGACTCGGACTCGGACTCGGACTCGGACTCGGACTCGGGCTCGGGCTCGGACTCGGGCTCAAGGGCTCATGAGGCGTAATGTGGCGTTTTGTTGGCGCACTTTGCACTTAGCACGTCAGCATCGTCGCTAGGCGCATAGTGCGCTTAAGTTGCGCTCGTTGCGCGAGCCACTTGCGCGACCACGTTGCGCGGCCCGTTACGCGAGCCCAGTTACGCTGGCCCAGTTACGCAGCCCAGTGCGCGCAGTGTGCGCAGCGTACGCAGCGTACGTAGAGTGCGCAGTGTGCGCAGCGTACGCAGTGTGCGTAGAGTGCGTATGTGCGTATGGCTGGCTGCATATTAGAGCGGGAACGGTTGCAGCAGTTGCTGCATGTTCAGGAGTGGTTCTGCCACTACCCTGAAGTGCAGGCAACTGCTTGGCAACCGCCCCGTGGGCTATATATGCAGGTTCTCTCCTCTCTCTCAGTTGGCAGAAGTAATCAGAATTCCAGAGAGAAAACTCTAAGTGTTCTTTAACACAACAGAGTAGAGAGCGTGTTGTTTAACACAAACACTAGTACTTTTTAGTACGCGTGAGTTCTGTTACTTCAAACAGAGAGAGAAGAGTACCATTGCCAGAGGAGTTCGCCGTCTTCAGAGGAGTCAGAAGAGCAGGAGTGTTCCAAGGTTTTCCGTCAACCTTGCTGGTTCCTGGAAGCTGTTCGCAGAGGGCGAATAAAGCTTTGAGCAACGGTGATCATTCACCCCAGCAATTCCATTTCTCGCCTGTCACCCTTCTGTTGCCTTTAGCAGTTCTGTCAGTATCTTCTTTTTAGAAGGCACTACTGCCAGTTTGCTACGATCACGAAAATCTCTTTAGATTATTCGTGAATTACGATATCTTTTTAGATCTCGTAATTTGCAGAATCCTTCTGGATCTCTGTTGCAAAACCTTCTTTAAGGAATTGCATTTGAAACGTTGTCTTTACAACTGTTTCAGTTTCTGTATTTTCCATCGAAAAGCATGCCCCGGCGTTCCCGGCAATAACATTTTCCACATTATATGACCAACATTTCAATGGTCTACTTAGTGACTGAAACAGTATTTATCTCGTGGACATATCAAAATTATATCATATTGGTCAAGGACTGAAACTGATTTTGACTATTAAAAAAAAGTATTTAGTTTTCCACATTAATCTTGTTAAACAATGATTTACCCTTGCAATATGTGGGAACTTTGATTTTTTTCCCCGTTCTGCTAGTTTCAAAGAATCATCTTTGTCTCTATAGGTGGGTGTTTATGGCTACACAGCCTACTCAGCCAGTAAATTTGCTCTTCGCGGCTTGGGGGAGGCATTGCAACATGAGGTCATTGCCGACAACATTCATGTCTCTCTAATATTTCCTGCAGATACAGAAACCCCGGGATTGGCTGAAGGTATTGCTGAAATATTTAACAAGAGGGTATCTTAGAAAGCTTACTATTACAAAAATAGGAATTTAGCATATTAAAACCTTTAGAAGGTTATAACAATCTTTCAGTACTTAAGGGACCATGGCTTTGTAATTTTATGATTACTCTAAGGCCTTGTTTGGTTCACAGAAAGGAAAGGAAATTAATTATTTGCTCTTTCCTTTCATTTGGGAAATTGAAATTCCCATCAATTTTTTCTTTCCAGTCCGGGAAATTGGGAGGGGAAGTGAATAATTGGGGGTGGAAAAATGAATCCATAGGGTGAGTGGGGGAAGCATTCTCCTTGGAAATCAACTTCCTTTCCTGCTCATTTTCTTTGGTATCCAAACACAGGAAATGAATGACTTTTCTGTCCCAAGGTTGTGATTCCGTGAACCAAACGAGGCTTAGTTGTGCGGGCTAATTCCATGGAACATTGTACTTCCAGTAATTCGTATAAGGACTAATAAGAAAGTGTGTATTGATAGGTTAGGAATATTTTGTTGAGGCTCAACATGGAACACCGAATTTCTGTTTGATAATCTTTTCCTCTTGTATTTTTATATGCTTCTTACGAATATTATTTTAGGGGAAATGCTTAGTAGTTATTACTTATTACTGATTGTTAATATCATATTTTGACTGCTGGATTATTATAGCTGCTGGAATATGGCCTTTTAACATTACATTTATGTTTTCAATAGACATTCATCTTGTGTCAGAGTTGCAATCTCCTCTATTTTCCTTCTTTATGCCGTTATTCTGGATTATAGTCCCTTCTTATTGCTCATGGGTCATACAATTAATACCTTTCAATTTATTGATACTATGATGTTGGATCAGTAGCTCTATAATGTTTGATTAAGATATCCAGATCCCGTATGTTTTCTGCTCCCATAATTAGAATAAAATTTAGATCCTCTAGTAGTTCTATAATGTTTTTCATAATTTAGTCCAGCAGGGTATTTGAACTCCAAATTCTTTTTTAAGTCAACAGCCTGATTTGGCAACTCTTTTGTTCTATTTCATTGGGTTTCATAATGATTAGAAGGTGATGTAGTTTTCTATTTTAAGGAAAAATATTGTTGATCATATATGACTCAGTTCTCGATGAATCCTTTTCTTAACGCATGCCTTCCTGCTGAAAGTAGAGATCTTGCTGATCAATCTGTGGTCACAGAACTTGCTACTTTATAGTCGGGGTCCATGTGTAACTGTTGGTCTTTCTTATCTTTGAAATATTTAACTATTATCTTGAAACCTATTCAAGTATTAGGAAACATTTTCATGAATTAGGAGCCTTGTTAGAGCATAAAGGTGTTTTATATAATTTGTACCATCTTTTTCATATATATCATAGGCTTCATTTCTGGTTATATGAAGAAATTAATTTCTGAAATGCAAGGCTTTGTAGTAGTAAACCTAATGGAGACCAGTGTTAGTTTACCTAGAATATTTTAATTATAGCTTTGGTCAACTAGGACAGATACTTAAGGCAGTCTCACCAGAACATCGAACGAAGCTTGTTGCCTTCTACTTATGAAAATTCTCGTGTGCAACTGTTGCATTTCAATTTGAACTCACTCCTGTCTTGGAGGATCTTAGAAACTAATTTGTTACCTTTGAAAATTGTTTTCAAATAGCTTCATCTCTTTGTTGAGCCTAAATATTAGTTATTTCACCGCAAACTAATCCGAGTCGTATAAGCAGAGCAAAAGAGGAGGCCAGAGCTAACTAGCATTATAGCAGGATCTTCAGGTGCAATGAAAGCTGATGATGTTGCTGCGAAAGCCTTGAACGGCATCCAATCTGCAAGATTTATGGTTCCTTGCAATTTCGAGGGGACCATGTTGGCCATAGCAACTGCTGGTTTGTCCCCACAGACGTCGAGCCTAGCAGCGTTGGCAGAGGTGTTTGGCGCTGGTTTCATGCGCTTTCTAGGCCTATGTTTCCAGTGGAACTGGTTTGCCGCTATAGAGAAGTACACCAAGAAGCAAGAAAGAGGAAACATGTAGCAGTTGTGAAAGGTGACTAGTTTGCTTTGGCTTGTTATGTTGACAGTTTTATGATATTCCTACGCTTGTATTAATTTTTTCATTATACTGAGAGGGCTGAAGAGCATTACGTAGAAATACATAACCTTTGTGTTCGTTTTGTACACGGAATACTGTATATTCAGATATTATATACTGTATTTCTGTAAGTAGTATACACTAGAGATGGAAGCGTATTATTCTTTACATTTAGTAAATGCTGGGAGGGTTGACAGTGTCCAAAAAGAATATGTTTCAAGTGTTTACGTTGGACAATAAAAAATAAATAAATAAATAGAATTAGCTTTAAACTTTTGGATTATCTCAACGATTAACATAAGAGTTTACTAATGAGAGAGAGGACCTCGATGTCTTGGATGTCTTTGTTTTTGCACGGTTCTTTCATCAATCAATCATATATTTTTTGTGGGGGTTAGCCATCTCCTTCACGCCTAAGAAGTCTGCAAAATTCAAAATAAAACAGCCATGATTTATGGATTGGGGAGGGGGGATGGGACGCGTGTCAACCCGAGGCTGATGTGGCAGCTTTCCATTAGACCTAGAGTGGGGTTCAATGTTTACATGAGGGTCGAGTCCAATGGGAGGTCGCCATGTCAGTCTGAGGCTGACGCAAGGTCCCCCCTCTCGATTCGGCACGGATTTTTGATAATATAAAGCCTTTTCTTTCAATTGGATTTAACGTCCAAATATTATCCAATGAATGTGTGTGTTTATACGTATGAATGGTAGTGCATAAGTGTGAGTGTACAATTGGGGGTACCTATAGGCATGTGTGTGTGTTTCATATAGCATTGAGTGTGTAAAATTCATATATGTGTAGGTATACATATAGATATCTGTAATTGGTATCTTTGGTAGCATAGGAAATAGGGACTTTATATATATATATATATAAGTAAAATATATATATATATATATATATATATATATATATATATATATATATATATAAGTGTTAGTGTTTGGCCTTAGAAACTAGGAAAACAGTCCTCCATTGCCTAAGCCAAATGACTTGTATCTCTATATATAAGCTTACTTGTGTTTAGAGATGCACGTGGTGTGGAGGGGCACATGGGTGCCATGTGGATTTTTTTTTTTCTAGTGGAAAGAAGGCTAACTCAACAATAAAGTATTAATGCTTTTTGTCATGCTTTTGGAATTTATTCCTTTGGAGCTAAGTCCCGTAGGGGCTTTGCGACTCGGACTCAGACTCGGGCTCGGGCTCATGAGGGATAATGTGGCATTTTGTTGGCGTACGTTGCACTTAGTACGTCAGCATCGTCACTAGGCGCATAGTGCGCTTTAGTTGCTAGCAACGTCGCTAGGCGCATAGTGTGCTTTAGTTGCGCGAGCCTCTACGTTGCCGATCGCGCACCCGTTCACGCGAACCGATCGCGCTACCGATTGTGCGACAGTTGGCGCGCAGCGTACGATGTGGTGTTGCCGATCGCGCACCCGTTCGCGCGTGAGTTCACGCGGCCGTTCGTGCGCCAGGTCGCGCGGCTAGTTGGCACGACAGTTGGCGTGCAGTGCGTGCAGCGCGCAATGTGCGCATTGTGCACGGGTATGCTAGTGCGCACGGGCGCATTTGGTGTCACGACCCGCACCCATTGAAAGGGCACGAGGTCGTGGGTATGTCTAGCCTACGCCGTAGTGTCGACAGTAGAATGCTGTTCTAGGTCTCAACAATAACTAAACACAATATAATGTACCTGTCAATAATACTCTCCATACGGAGGACAATCACAAAAAGATACAACTCAATCACAAATTGTGAGCCCCCTGAAATTTGGGGCGCTTTTAAAAAATTTCAATTGAATTATTTTCCATAAATAATTTTATTATAATTAGTTTGATCATTAAATGTACATTTCCGTGACTTTAATTTTTGGAGCGTCAGGGATGTCAATCTCTCAAAACTTCCTTCACGAGTTTTGTAGTAGACAAGATTATCTTTATTTTGATATATCATGTCCCACTCAAACTTGTTCTCTTGTATTCTATTTACATCGTACAACTTTCTGGTCAATTTAGGTCATTGGATCATCTACTATAAAACTTGACCAAAACTTCCAATTTAATTTTAGGACTTGATATCGATCCAACCTAATCGACCCAATATATAGTTTTGACCTATTTTGAGTCTACTGCGCATATGCCACTTGTGTGCCATCAAATTGAGCTCCCGTATTCTGTTATTTCATTAATGATCATAAATTACTTAAATCGTAGTTATGATTGCTCCAAGCCAAACCTGACCCAATCAACCCAATCACCCAACCCAAGTGCATGTGACCCCCTTCTTTCATTGCTCTTATTATTCATAAAAATATTATTGATTTAGTTAGAATGAGTAGACTTTGGTGTATATATATATATATATATATATATATATATATATATATATATATATATATATATATATATATATATATATATATATTTATATATATTGAAAACTCCCATATCATATAATAAAGGTGCAAAATGCCGTAGCCTTTACAAGTAAACGCAAGCACAAAAAGGAAAAGAGTGACAAAAATAAAATGAGCGAAGGGAAACCCCCTCTCGCTCCCCAAACAAAAATCTGACGGGGTCAACATATCAGGGAGTTCTAGAAACCCTCCCTGACGTGCTTGCAGTGTCTGCCGACTTTGAAGATCTGTCTGATATCCTCCCTAATGAGTTGGATGGCCGAGTATTGTCGACCCTCATATCTGAATTTGTTGTAATTTTTCCAGATGACCCACGTAATGGCGGCTATGACGATCTGGTAGCCGTATGAGGCTCTGCCCCAGGTGACTAGTAGATCGTTGAATCCTCCACCGGACTGGACTTAGCCACATCGAATGGAGAGAGCATTCCAAACTTGCGAAGCCAGGTCACCAAACGAGAAAATATGCTCAACAGATTCAGACTGGCGCTCCGTGCGGCAATTACATGCCGAAGTTAAGCTATAACCAATGGTGGTGAGAGTGTCATCAGTGGAAAGCTTCTTACGATACGCTCTCTACATCAAAAATGATCATTTTTTAGGGATGCATGTTTGCCAGAAAGGCCCGATGGTGGGGGAAGGCGTTCTGATGCCTCGTACCTCTCTTCTCGCAGATGTAAGTGAGAAAGAACCGTTGACCGAGGGGGTCCACCTCAAAGAGTCTGGCTTCGGCTTAATCGTCAAACCTGAGACGGCTAAAGCAGCAACTGCTTCCTCTCCAATCCATGCCTGAACCCTCTCCCAATTCTACGCCCCGTCAGAGTCCCACAGATCTCTGATCTCACTGGAAAGAGGAAAAATCGGAAGATGGGGGATGAGGTCGTCCCCGACCCAACATTTGAAGAAAATGGACGAAGCTCCCGAACCTAGAGTAAGACGGATCAAAGGTTCTGCAAGGCGACATCCGTGCAGGATGCGACGCCAGGACGTCGAAGCTCTGCAGTTCAGGGAAGCGACCGACGGGTGAATATGCTTGAAGTATCTGGCCTCCATGAACCGAGTCCAAATGGTATGACTGCCTCGAAGCTTCCACCACAACTTTATGGAATAAGCGTCTACTACATGAGATAACCTGCAGAAACCCAGGCCGCCCTCGACCGTGGGTTTGGCCATAATGTCCCAGCTAGCCCAGTGGTACTTGTCTGTACCATCACTGTAACCCCAGAAGAAGTTGACGAAAAGGTTTTCTATGGAGTTGAGCACCTTCTTGGGAGGGGAGCAGCCAGCGAGGTGTAGATGGGGATGGAAGAGAGCACGTGTTGAATCAGAATCATCTTCCCTCTAGGCGAAAGAATCGTGTTGTGCCATCCCTCAATTTTTCTTCTTCTTATTTTGCCTACCAACCCATCAAAGATGCCCGCATTGGATCTGCCGTACACCAACGGGTACCCAAGGTAGGAGAAAGGGGGGTACACAACAGAGAAGGAAGTAATATTGGTGAGGGTAGCCGATTGGTGGCTATAAATAACGCTCTTGTTGGGGTTAACACGCTGACCAGAGTATCTGGTATATCTCCCCAACGTGTTCTTGACCACCTCCACAGACCTGTCACTCCCCGATCCTGGAATACGTATTTTAATACGTAAACCGATAAATTATATTTATCTTGAATTTATACGATATTTATTATGCAGTATTTCTTCATGCATTTCCCAGAAATATTCGACAAAATATTATTTCCTAATTTATTTTCTGCATCTGGGCCTACAGTTTTGGCTCATTTGGGTAACCTATTTTTGGTTCACCAATGGTTCATCATGAAACCTTTGGTTCATCATGAACCCATGGGTTCAAGATTCTATATAATAACTCATCTCATTCTCTCTCCTCTCATTTACTTCCTCTCATTTATTTCCTCCACCAACCAAGGCAAGTACCAACTTGCTCAAGAGATGGATCCATATTTTGTCATTGATTCCTTACAAAACTATTTGCCAAAACATGTTCTTCTTCTCAATCTATACTAGTTTAGAACTTGGAAATTTCCATTTTGAAGCTTTGATTTTTGTAGATCTAAGTTTTAATCATTTTCGGATTTTGCATGGTTTGATCTACTTTAGTTGGATTTTATGGGTTTTTGATGCTTCCATGTGGAAGAGCATTCAGTTTCACCCAAGTTGGAACTTTGGAAATCTGAATTTGGAGTTCGGATGGCCAAGTTGTGATGTTTTGAAGCTTGGGTTCAGCCATGGTGTTCTTGCTGTTTGGAGAAGACAGTGAGCAGTGTGCTTCTGTTTGAGCACGCTTCCTGTTGGAAGCTTGTCTCTCTCCGTGAGTCTGCGTGACTTTTCACGCAGCTCTCTCCTTGAGTCTGCGTGACTTTTCACGCAGCTCTCCCCTTGAGCCTGCGTGACTTTTTACGCACGCTGCCTTGAGTGAGCCTGCGTGACTTTTCACGCAGCTCTCCCCTTGAGCCTGCGTGACTTTTCACGCACGCTGCCTTGAGTGAGCCTGCGTGACTTTTCACGCAGCTCTCTCCTTGAGTCTGCGTGACTTTTCACGCAGCTCTCTCCTTGAGTCTGCGTGACTTTTCACGCAGCTCTCTCCTTGAGCCTGCGTGACTTTTCACGCAGCTCTTTCCTTGAGTCTGCGTGACTTTTCACGCAGCTCTCCCCTTGAGCCTGCGTGACTTTTCACGCACGCTGCCTTGAGTGAGCCTGCGTGACTTTTCACGCAGCTCTCTCCTTGAGCCTGCGTGACTTTTCACGCACGCTGCCTTGAGTAAGCCTGCGTGACTTTTCACGCAGCTCTCTCCTTGAGCCTGCGTGACTTTTCACGCACGCTGCCTTGAGTGAGCCTGCGCCCCTTGAGCGTGCGTGCTTTTGTGCGTACGCTTTTGATATTTTATCAGATATTATATGACCATTTTATATCCTTATACCTTTTGTCCCGAGCATGATATGAGCACTAATGTGACCCCGGAGAACAAAGAGTTCCTACCTGATACATGTACCTGAATGTCCCAGTTCTTGTTCATGCTCGACAAATGACTCGTAACTCCACGTGGCGTATTTGCAATGATGCATTACACTAAGGAGGGTAGAACATGTTGACATACTGATTGACATGGATCCTCTTTGGGGTACTCGTACTTGAGTACGACTTTTAGGAGGATAATCATGCAGGCCACAGCATGTGAGTCCAAGATTTCACCTAGGGTTAAATTAGGCAACTAAATATACTAGATGCATGGGGAGGGCAAAATCCCGAGATCGTGTTACACCAGCCGCCTTGAGATATTGTCTCGACGCGCCGGCTGGTCTCCACGGATACTGTGTCATCTGCAACGAGTGGATGACTGTATCCGATTAATTCCTGCTATATATTATATGTTTTGGCAAGGTGGCCTTGCGAGGGACCTGTGCTCAATCATACCTGTCTACGCGAACCCCTGGGTTGGCTAGCCTTGCTGGAAAGATACGATCTGAGGATTTACTAATAACATGACGCGAGGATAACCTCGTTCCACTAGAAACGCGTAGACTTGATTGGCCGTGAAAACGACTTGCTTGTATCCTATTACCTTCCGCGAATAACTGAGGGAAGCGGACTGTCATGGTACGTGATCCAACCCATATTCTTGTTTGATTGTTGGGTTGGTTATTGTACTATGATAGGCTGTGGACCGAAGTTATGAATGGAAGACTTATTCTGTTTGTGAAGTGCTACTTCTGTGAATGACTAAGGAACATGGTCTATCATGGTACATGATCCAACCCATGTTCTTGTTTGATTGTTGGGTTGGTTATTGTGCTGCGATAGGCTATCGACCGAAGTCACGATCAGGAGAGTTTATTGTTTATACCTTTTAACTTATGTAAAAGTTATAGAGTACGACACGTCCCGACTCCATGCGGCACCTTTTGTCCTTGTTTGGTTGTAAGGGTGCCATATGGGTTCGAGGATGTGGCGCTACCCTATAGAGAATAGCATAAGTATTACTATTATCAATCATTCTATTATCTGGGTTTTTAATCTTAACTCTTGTGCCCCTTTGGCGGTACTTGCTATTCGGGGCTGACCCAGCTGGTTTTGTTTGGCCAGATCTCGTAGCAGAGCCGGAGGACACGATCTTCCTTCCTGACATCCATGGTGCATACTAGGAGCATGGCGGTTCGGGGACTCGAGTGGGTTTCTTCTCCACCACTCCTGCTTATACTTTTGCGGCGTTTAGCCACCGGCACCTGTTAGCCGGATTACTTGATATTTTGTGTCAGTACATAATTGTTATTAAACAGACTGCAGCTGTGTATAATTTTGTACTCCTGACTCTCTGAGATAGCTAAATTATAAAGCTAGTCTCTCATGATCATTTTGATGAAGCGTCAGGGACGCCTTACTGCTTTATCTTTAATGTTCATTTAATTGCTGATGTGACTTGATTGATTGAGACATAGAACTCTGTGGGACCATAGGAGACTTGATTGAAGCATGTACCCCTAGTCTCTCGACAGCCACGATCGCCGTATGATGTTACGTACCTCATATGGAGTAGCTGGCCTAGTCCGTCTCCGTATTTCGGTACTAGGGCGTGACAAGGTTTTAGTGGTGGCCCATGCAGGTCTGATTTTCAGACTTGTGGGGTATTACGAATTATTAGGAGTCTCAATCAAAACTTGTTCCCCTTGAAATTCCGTTTCGAATTCTCTGTCCTTGCCTTGATCTCTAACCTGACTTGCATCCTCGAAATCTTCCTCGTCCGGACTTGATAATCTTATATTCTTCTCTATAGGGGTGCTTCATTCTCAGTAGCGGGTGAGGCCCATGAGGAAGAGCAGCAAGAGCATGGCTCGACTGGGCAGCAACAGGGGAGAGAACCTTCCCCAGGACAGGCGCAAGCAGAAATAGAACCAGAGGCAGTGCAGCCACCGGTTATTGAAACTCCTACAGCACCAGCAGCGACGGCAGTACCAGACGCCGTAGCACTCCTGGAGATTATCCGGGGGTTTCTTGTCACCAACCAACAGCAACAGACCCGGCAGCAGGAGCAGAACGTGTTGCTGAACCAAGGGATTCAGTTAGCTCTTGAGAGGAGTGTCGGGGCTGACTCGGGAGCATCAGAAAGGTTTCGTCGCTTGAACCCGAGGTATTTTGATGGCACGGAGGATGCCATCACTGCGGATACCTGGATTCAAGACATCGAAGCCATTCTTGTGGCAGCCAAGGTTCCAGATGATGAGAAGGTTGATCATGTCAAATTAGTACTTCAGGATCTTGCCCGCGACTGGTGGGCATCAGAAGAAGTTGGTATAAGACGTCCTGTTCGTTGGACCACCTTCAGTGACAGGTTCAAGGCCAAGTATTTTGGCGTAGTAGCTCGATATGAACTCCAGCAGAAGTTTATCAGTCTCAAGCAAGTAGGCAAGACCGTAGATGGGTATGCAGCAGAGTTCTGCAGATTGTGCCGTTTTGTACCAGCAATGGTGGCAACGGAGCCAGAGAAAGCTATGAGGTTCCAGCAGGGACTTCATTTGGAACTATTACAGCTTGTGGAAGGACATGACTTCCAGACGTTTGACGCTATTTTGACGATCGCTCGGAGGCACGAGCTTACCCAGCAGAGGTTGGCATCGAGGACAGGAGGTTAGAAGAGATCTCATTCCCAGGTTGGAGGAGGAGCAATGCAGCGAACATCGGCACCAGTACCCGGTGTACGTATTCATGATGCAGGAGCGCCGCGGAGGACGGCCGTGTCAACTAATACAGCGCCAGTTCGGCACCAGTAGCCGAGGAACCAACAACAGCATCAGGGAGCACCCCAGGGCTGTACATTCTGTGGGAAGGCAGGGCACACGAGGGAGGTGTGCCGGTCAGCGAATGGCTTATGCTTGAGGTGTGGTAGTTCAGACCACCGTATTTCCACTTGTCCTGTGATGCAGAGGCTAGGAGGGCCAGCTCAGCAGTTTCCAGCATTGTCAGCTCCGGTGGCAACCCCGATTGGAGGGCCAGTATTAGCAATAAGGCCCCTAGCCCAGCGTCTACCAATGCAGGCTCAGATATTCCGCCAGGCATAGGAAGCCGAAGGCCCTCTGAGGCAGCAACAACATGGTCGAGGAAGGCCGCAACAAGGAGCTCAGCGGGGCCAGGGACAGGCTCTCACATTATCCTTGGGAGAGGCTCTAGCGTCTAGTGACGTGGTGGCAGGTAAAATTCTCGTCACCTCATTTCCCGCTGTAGCATTATTTGATTCAGGCGCTACTCATTCATTCATCTCTGCACAATATGCTACACGGATTGGATTAGAGTTTGAGGCATTGCCGGAGAGGATGGATATACTCACCGGCAATGGGCTCGTAGAAGTTAGCAGAGTGCACTTTTCATGTCCGGTGGAGGTGTGTGGGCATTTACTGCCCGCATCATTGATTGAATTCCCTATAGGGAATTTTGATGTCGTTCTTGGCATGGACTGGTTGAGAGACAGTCATGCGACAATTGATTGTAGAGGAGATAGGGTCATATTCAGTGTTCCTGGGATGGAGCAGTTCATCTTACTCGAACCTTGAAGAATCAGGCCGGAGGCGTCATCTCAGCAGCAGTGTCAGAGCCAGGACAGATTCCGAGAGTGGTCGAAGATTTTCTCGACGTCTTCCCTGATGAGCTTCCAGGGATACCCTCAGTCAGAGAGGTAGAATTTAGTATTGAGTTAAACCCTGGAACGAGGCCTATTACAGACAGAGTTTACAGAATGTCGCCGTCAGAACAGGATAAGTTGTATCAGCATGAAGAAGAGTTGAAGTCTAAGGGATTCATCCGAGGCAGTAAATTGCCCTGGGCCGCGCCAGTGATTCTAGTTCCCAAGAAGGATGGGTCGACGAGGATGTGCATCGACTACCGCAAGCTGAATGCAGTAACAATGAAGAATAAGTACCCACTACCAAGGATTGATGACCTATTTGACCAGTTGAGCAAGGCCAGCGTCTTTTCCAAGATCGATCTTCGGTCAGGATACTATCAAGTAAGAGTCCGGGAGCAAGACATACCGAAGACAGCATTCAGATCCAGATATGGGCATTATGAGTTTTTAGTAATGCCCTTTGGACTAACCAACGCCCCCGCAGTATTCATGGATTTAATGAACCGCATCTTTCTGCCGTATTTGGATAAATTTGTGGTGGTGTTCATAGATGACATTCTTGTCTATTCCAGCAGTGAAGAGGAGCATGAAAAACATCTTAGGACTGTCTTACAGACATTGAGGGAGCATCAACTTTATGCGAAGCTCGACAAGTGTGAATTCTGGTTAGATCACATTTCGTTCCTGGGGCATGTAATTTCTGGGGCAGGAGTGTCAGTAGATCCGAAGAAGATTGAGGCCGTAGAGCATTGGCCAGTCCCGAGAACGGTTGCAGAAGTGCGAAGTTTTTTAGGATTAGCTGGTTACTACAGAAGGTTCATGGCGGACTTTGCCAAGATCTCTGCGCCCTTAACGCGTTTGACGCACAAGGACGTAGAGTTTGTTTGGTCAGCTAGCTGTCAGGCATCATTTGAAGAATTGAAGAAGAGATTGATCTCAGCCCCGATCTTGACGCTTCCAGTAGGAGCGGAAGGCTTTACAGTATATTGTGACGCATCAGGGAAGGGTCTTGGATGTGTATTGATGCAGCACGGAAATGTGATAGCATATGCGTCTCGACAGCTTCGAGACCATGAGAAGAATTACCCGACTCACGATTTGGAGTTAGCAGCTGTGATGTTTTCACTCAAGTTGTGGAGGCATTATTTATACGGGGATCGGGTAGAGATCTATACTGATCATAAGAGTTTGAAATACGTATTCACGCAGCGAGATTTGAACATAAGGCAGAGAAGATGGTTAGAACTACTGAAGGATTTTGACTTAGATCTTCAGTATCATCCAGGCAAGGCGAATATAGTTGCAGATGCACTGAGTAGGAGAGACAGTGCCTTTATCTTGACCTCGCAGAAGCATATCCTAGAAGACCTTCAGAGTATGGGAATCGAAGTAGTTTTGCCAAAGGATATAGGAAGAATGACCAGTATGCAGATTCAGCCAACCTTAGTAGAGAGGATAAGGACAGCACAAGCAGAAGATCCACAGATTCAGAAGTTGCGGTCGGAGTGTGAATCAGGCCATAGGAAGGAGTTAGTGATTCATGAAGATGGTACGCTTAGGTTTGGAAACAGACTCTGTGTACCGAGTGGAGACCTTCGGCAAGAAGTTATATTCGAAGCTCATAGTTCTATTTACTCCATTCATCCAGGAGGAACGAAGATGTATCGAGATATCAGGCAGTACTTTTGGTGGAATGGCATGAAAAGAGAGATAGCGAGATTTGTATCCAAGTGTCTGGTATGTCAGCAGGTGAAAGCCGAGCAGCAGAGACCAGCAAGATTGCTACAGCCGCTTCCTATTCCAGAATGGAAATGGGAGCACATCACGATGGATTTTGTGACCGGTTTACCTAGATCCCCGGCTGGCAAGAATACAGTCTGGGTAATAGTAGATCGACTCACGAAGGTCGCTCATTTCCTTCCCTTCCGAGTTGGACAGACTACTGAGCAGTTAGCAGAAATGTACATGAAGCAGATAGTAAGGCAGCACGGTGTTCCAGTTAGTATAGTATCAGATCGGGATACGCGATTTACTTCCCATTTTTGGCGGAGCTTACACCAAAGTTTGGGAACCAAGTTAAGATTCAGTACTGCTTATCATCCACAAACCGACGGGCAATCAGAAAGAACCATCCAGACGTTAGAAGATATGCTACGGGCGTGTACCTTGGATTTTGGCGGATCTTGGGAGGACCACCTTCATCTAGTGGAGTTCTCCTATAACAACAGCTATCAGGCTAGCATTCAGATGGCCCCGTTCGAAGTATTGTACGGAAGGAAGTGCAGGTCCCCTTTGGCATGGAACGACGTCGGAGAACGGAAGTTGTTGGGACCAGAGATGATCACGCAGACTGTGGAGATAGTTAAGTTGGTCAGAGAGCGCCTTCGAGTTGCACAGGACCGACATCGTCATTGGGCAGATCATCATCGTAGGCCTCTAGAGTTCAGAGTTGGCGACCAAGTGTTTTTGCGGATTTCGCCTACTCGGGGTATCATCAGATTTGGAACCCGAGGAAAGCTTAGTCCAAGATACGTTGGTCCTTTTAAGATTCTCGCTCGGGTAGGCGATGTGGCTTATCGACTTGCCCTTCCGCCTTTGTTAACTGGCATACATGATGTGTTTCATGTGTCCCAATTACATAGGTATGTCCCGGATCCGAGTCATGTCTTCGATCATTCTGAGTTAGTCGTTGGTACCGACCTAACTTACGAGGAACAACCCGTGTCTATTTTGGACCGGCGAGAGAAGGTACTCAAGAATCGGACGATAAGCCTTGTCCGTGTTTCTTGAAACCATCACTCTTCGGGAGAGTCAACCTGGGAGCGCGAGGACGAGATCAGATCTCGGTATCCGCATTTGTTTGACTAATAAGGTATATTTTTGCACCTTATTGACACGATTCCATGCTTATCTGCACCTGCTTGTTTTGCACTTTGTGATGTATGATAATAACTGCTATGATAGTTAACTTGTATATGATTGTGCCTTGCTTGCCCTGATTTCACTATCCTGTCTTGGCTGGAATTCCGAGGACGGAATTTTTCTAAGAAGGGTAGAGATGTCACTCCCCGATCCTGGAATACGTATTTTAATACGTAAACCGATAAATTATATTTACCTTAAATTTATACGATATTTATTATGCAATATTTCTTCATGCATTTCCCAGAAATATTCGACAAAATATTATTTTCTAATTTATTTTCTGCATCTGGGCCTACAGTTTTGGCTCATTTGGGTAACCTATTTTTGGTTCACCAATGGTTCATCATGAACCCTTTGGTTCATCATGAACCTATGGGTTCAAGATTCTATATAATAACTCATCTCATTCTCTCTCCTCTCATTTACTTCCTCTCATTTATTTCCTCCACCAACCAAGACAAGTACCAACTTGCTCAAGAGATGGATCCATATTTTGTCATTGATTTCTTACAAAACTATTTGCCAAAATATGTTCTTCTCCTCAATCTATACTAGTTTAGAACTTAGAAATTTCCATTTTGAAGCTTTAATTTTTGTAGATCTAAGTTTTAATCATTTTTGGATTTTGCATGGTTTGATCTACTTTAGTTGGATTTTATGGGTTTTTGATGCTTCCATGTGGAAGAGCATTCAGTTTCACCCAAGTTGGAACTTTAGAAATCTGGATTTGGAATTCGGATGGCCAAGTTGTGATGTTTTGAAGCTTGGGTTCAGCCATGGTGTTCTTGCTGTTTAGAGAAGACAGTGAGCAGTGTGCTTCTGTTTGAGCACGCTTCCTGTTGGAAGCGTGTCTCTCCCCGTGAGTCTGCATGACTTTTCACGCAGCTCTCTCCTTGAGTCTGCGTGACTTTTCATGCAGCTCTCCCCTTGAGCCTGCGTGACTTTTCACGCACGCTGTCTTGAGTAAGCCTGCGTGACTTTTCACGCAGCTCTCCCCTAGAGCCTGCGTGACTTTTCACGCACGCTGCCTTGAGTGAGCCTGCGTGACTTTTCACGCAGCTTTCTCCTTGAGTCTGCGTGACTTTTCACGCAGCTCTCTCCTTGAGTCTGCGTGACTTTTCACGCAGCTCTCTCCTTGAGCCTGCGTGACTTTTCACGCAGCTCTCTCCTTGAGTCTGCGTGACTTTTCACGCAGCTCTTCCCTTGAGCCTGCGTGACTTTTCACGCACGCTGTCTTGAGTGAGCCTGCGTGACTTTTCACGCAGCTCTCTCCTTGAGCCTGCGTGACTTTTCACGCACGCTGCCTTGAGTGAGCCTGCGTGACTTTTCACGCAGCTCTCTCCTTGAGCCTGCGTGACTTTTCATGCACGCTGCCTTGAGTGAGCCTGCGCCCCTTGAGCGTGCGTGCTTTTGTGCGTACGCTTTTGATATTTTATCAGATATTATATGACCATTTTATATCCTTACGCCTTTTGTCCCGAGCATGATATGAGCACTAATGTGACCCCGAAGAACAAAGAGTTCCTACCTGATACATGTACCTGAATGTCCCAGTTCTTGTTCATGCTCGACAAATGACTCGTAACTCCACGTAGCGTATTTGCAATGATGCATTACACTAAGGAGGATAGAACATGTTGACATACTGATTGACATGGATCCTCTTTGGGGTACTCGTACTTGAGTACGACTTTTAGGATGATAATCATGCATGCCACAGCATGTGAGTCCAAGATTTCACCTAGGGTTAAATTAGGCAACTAAATATACTAGATGCATGGGGAGGGCAAAATTCCGAGATCGTGTTACACTAGCCGCCTTGAGATATTGTCTCGACGTGCCGGCTGGTCTCCACGGATACTGTGTCATCTGCAACGAGTGGATGACTGTATCCGATTAATTTCTGCTATATATTATATGTTTTGGCAAGGTGGCCTTGCGAGGGACCTGTGCTCAATCATACCTGTCTACGCGAACCCCTGGGTTGGCTAGCCTTGCTGGAAAGATACGATCTGAGGATTTTCTAATAACATGACGCGAGGATAACCTCGTTCCACTAGAAACGCGTAGACTTGATTGGCCGTGAAAACGACTTGCTTGTATCCTATTACCTTCTGCGAATAACTGAGGGAAGCGGACTGTCATGGTACGTGATCCAACCCATGTTCTTGTTTGATTGTTGGGTTGGTTATCGTACTATGATAGGCTGTGGACCGAAGTTATGAACGGAAGACTTATTCTGTTTGTGAAGTGCTACTTCTGTGAATGACTAAGGAACATGGTCTATCATGGTACATGATCCAACCCATGTTCTTGTTTGATTGTTGGGTTGGTTATTGTGCTGCGATAGGCTATCGACCGAAGTCACGATCAGGAGAGTTTATTGTTTATACCTTTTAACTTATGTAAAAGTTATAGAGTACGACACGTCCCGACTCCATGCGGTACCTTTTGTCCTTGTTTGGTTGTAAGGGTGCCATATGGGTTCGAGGATGTGGCGCTACCCTATAGAGAATAGCATAAGTATTACTATTATCAATCATTCTATTATCTGGGTTTTTAATCTTAACTCTTGTGCCCCTTTGGCGGTACTTGCTATTCGGAGCTGACCCCGCTGATTTTGTTTGGCCAGATCTCGTAGCAGAGCCGGAGGACACGATCTTCCTTCCTGACATCCATGGTGCATACTAGGAGCATGGCGGTTCAGGGACTCGAGTGGGTTTCGTCTCCACCACTCCTGCTTATACTTTTGCGGCGTTTAGCCACCGGCACCTGTTAGTCGAATTACTTGATATTTTGTGTCAGTACATAATTGTAATTAAACAGACTGCAGCTGTGTATAATTTTGTACTCCTGACTCTCTGAGATAGCTAAATTATAAAGCTAGTCTCTCATGATCATTTTTATGAAGCGTCAGGGACGCCTTACTGCTTTATCTTTAATGTTCATTTAATTGCTGATGTGACTTGATTGATTGAGACATAGAACTCTGTGGGACCATAGGAGACTTGATTGTAGCATGTACCCCCTAGTCTCTCGACAGCCACGATCGCCGTATGACGTTACGTACCTCATATGGAGTAGCTGGCCTAGTCCGTCTCCGTATTTCGGTACTGGGGTGTGACAAGACCCAATGTCACCAGCAGAGAAAATGAGGATGTCGTCAGCGTAAGCCAGGTGGGTGATGGTCGGACAACCGCTGAGGTGTGATAATATTGGAATCGGGAGGTCCCGACCATCTTGTTCTCAGATTTCTGCTCAAAGCTTCAGCAACGATGATTGATATGGTGGAGGAAAGGGGGTCGCCTTATCTGACACCGCGACTAGCTTTAAAGAAGCCCTCAGCCTGACCGTTAACAACTGTGGAGAACCACGAGTCACAGATCGATCTCCACACTATGTCAGTCCATACCTGTGAAAACCTGAAGGCTCTGAATATCCAGATCATGAATTGCCAGTCAAGCATGTCGTACGCCTTTTCCATGTCTAGTTTGATAGCAATATTTCCATCCCTAGACGGGAATTTCATGCAGGTGAACATCTCCTAGGCCAGAAGGATGTTGTCTAATATATTACGACCACGAACGAATCCACTTTGCTCTTCAGATATAATCTTGGGAAGGAGCCCGCCTATGTGGTTGACAATGATCTTCGAGATAATTTTTTTAGTGAAGGTACACAGGCTCAGAGGACGAAAATCCTTGAAGGTTTCCAAATTATCCTTCTTGAGGATAAGAATCAGGTTGGTGCTGGATATCGATCTGGGGTATCTGGATCCTTGAAAGAAAGCAGTAACCGTCTCGTGGATGTCCGACTCAATAATGTCCCAGCAAGATCTGAAGAAGACACCCGTGAATCCGTTCTGTCATGGGGTGCTGTGTTCGTTCAGAGCCCACACAGAATTCTTGACTTCAATCACGGAGGGCGGGAGTTGCAGCTGGATGTTGTCTCTGTCTTCTATCAGGTGAGGGATCGCCTCAAGAAATTCCTCATCCCTGTGAATGACTTCTTTGGTGAACAGTTGAGAATAGAAAGTCATCGCAGCCGATTGAATGTCCCGATATTCTTTTAATATGCAACCGTTCTCGTCCACGATCTGGTGGAGGTTGAGCTGTTGTCTGCAGTAGAAGTAGCTAGAGTTCTTGTCACCCTTGATATCTATTTCAACCTGCTTTTTGTTTCCAGAACTACGTCTCGATCTTGATGCGGAACTTCAACAGAGCTCTGGTGAGATTGAGGGAGGCTCTGGCTGTAGGGGAGCTGTCACGAGCAAACAGAACCTCTGCGCGATTAACATCATCCTCGATTGTACGAACTGTCTGGAAGATGTCCCCGAAAGCTTTCTTACTCCAACAAGTGAGGGCTTTTCTGGTAGCTTTGAGTTTCGCAGCCAAACGAACGAGAGGGTCAAGATCGTCGGGACCATTCCAGGCAGCTGCCACAATGTTCCTGAACTGGGAATGATGACTCCAAAGGTCGAAGAAGCGAAAACTTTTCTTGATCTGATTCGTGTTTCTGCTGATGCCTATGAGGAGAGGGGAGTGATCCGATTCAGTCGCATTAAGGTGCGCAAGACTGGAGATGATCTCCAAGTCTGACTACTTAAAGTTGATAAGGGCACGATCAAGATGAGAGTATTGCCGTCTGGCGCCTTCTTGCATGTTACACCATGTGAAGGAACTACCTGAAAACTGGAGAGGGAAAAAGTGGGCGCTGAAAATGAAGTTGTTGAAGTCATGCATGACCAACGAGGGGGGGGACGACCTCCCGTCTTCTTCTTCCTGCTAGCAACAATATTAAAGTCGCCAACACAGAGCCAGGGAAGGTTGATGTGATTTTGGTGGGTGTCAAATACGGATTCCCAAAGCTATTTACGTTCTGGGATGTCGTAGCTGCCATGGACAGCGGATAGGAGCAACCGGGACTGAAGCAACGGGTGTTCCACCCAGCACGATAGCGCCTGCCTAGTGTCATTAATGATGCCAAGCTTTACGTCTGCAGCAAAGAAGATCCAGATATCATGATAACCTGTAGCTGTATGGACTTGATTTTGTTGTGGGGGATTTTGGGTTCAATAACCACTAAGATATCAATTCTATGGATTTTCTTGAGACTGCTTAATCTTCTCAAGGTAGGTTTATTCGCGAGACCCCTAACATTCCATGATAGGATGTTAAGCATCAAAATAACTGGGGAAAGGGGATTTGGTGAGTTTTACGGCTGACCGGGTGATCATTGCCGTACCCTCTTTGGCGCTACTTTTTTTTGATTCTTTATTTTTGGCTGCGGCTTGACCGACTGCCTTGTTGTGTCTGTTCTTATCAGGATCAACAGTATCTTCTGTAGGGTGTAGGTAGTCCTCGCCGACAATTTCTGCCAGAACTCTATAGAAGCTGTTCTTGTTGGTGAGACCTGCGTCTAATCCCTGTTGCATCATGTCTGCTGATTCTTGCCCAAAGTTGTTCAGAATGACCGCTTGGATGTCGACCTCTTTGTAAGGTATAGAGGTGGTTTCCTGTTATTTGAGTTGGGGGTCTTTTTCCACTACCTCTGATTCAGGTGTCCTATGTTCCTCTTCTATTTCGACCTCCTTTTCTGGCGCGTTGCTCACCTCAGGATCCTTTTCTGAAAATTGGATTCCCTCGAAGGCTACCGATAGGGATGTCTCCTGGGAAGCGTCAGAGGGGACATCTGCGAGAATATCAAATTTGTTGGAAAGGTTTAAGTTTGGGGATTTGTAGGGAACTATGGCCCTTCCCAGCGATGTTTGATCTTGGGTTTGAGAGTTACCGTCACTGGCAACGAATCTTATGTGGGTGTTGGGTAACAGTAGTAGAGGGGATCGTTGGGATTTCCTTGACGGTTGCGGTGAAGCGGCCTTTCTTGCCACTTTCTTCTTCAGCTCAGGGTGCGCGCGGAAACAATGCTCGGTGGAGTGTCTGCACATGTGACAGTGTTTGCAGAATATGATGTTGTTGTTGTATATAATCTGTTGGGTGTGGGTCTTATTGCCGATAGTGATTTGAATGAACTTTGGAAGGTCTTGCGATAAATCAAGTTCCATGCAAATTTTGGCTTAATTTCCTTTGGTGAGGTTTCGAGTTTCTTCTGCCATAGCCATAAACGACCCGAAGGAGTTAGCAATTCTCTTCATAGCTGCGGGGACAAAACATATTAGGGGGAGGTTTGGGAGGGCAACCTACGCCGACCACTACACCATAATAGGCGATTGCCAACGGTTATTACCGTTACAAATATTTATCGTCACGGTAATAACCGTTACAGTTTGGGCGTGGTAAATATTTTGTAACGGTAATAACCGTGACGAATTATATTTTTTGTCATAGTAATAACCGTGAGGAAATTATATTTTGTAACAGTAATAACCGTGAGGAAAGTATAATTAGTCACACTTATAACCGTTACTAAATTTATCTTCGTAACAGTTATTGCCGTTACAAAAATATGTTATTTTGTTACTTGTTTTTCACTTTTGTAACGAGTATAACCGTTATCGATATCTTTTTTATAGAAAAAAAATATATAATTTTAATATAATTGCAAAGAACCATTCAGGAAGCTTCAAAGCAATATATATATTGAAAGATGAACTCTTATATCAATTATGCACATTAGCACATAAATTCAAATTCATATTACAAAAGTTAAATACAACACATAACATTACAAGATCTAACCCTCAAGATGAACATAAATTATCTTCTCAAAACAAAATTAAAAGAAAGAAACATTCATCTATCATAAATAGACTAACTACTCTTGAATTTTTTATGATGAGCACGCTGACATGATGCCTCGCAAAAAAGTAGCAGACAACACCACCATCAGCATTGCAATAATGGAGGCCCCTACTGCGCCACTAATCTACTAACATGAGGCAGAAGGCAATGCAGTTCGCCTTGGAGTTCCCAGTGTGAGCCGAGTTCACTATATATAGCCATAGAGGTTGAGGCCGCGACAGTAGGCAGAACAAAGCATGACCTGGAAAGATTGACAACATAAGTTACCATGAGTATCAAAAACACTATCAACTTTCAATTTTGATTGATAGAGACTATTATTTCATCAAGGAATAATCAAAGGAGGTTACCTGAGTATCAAAAACATTGTATAGTTTGATTCCAAATTGAAAAAATAAAGCATGCATACATATAATAAAATGAAAATATAAATCACCATTCCAATTTGGTTGATAATACCTGAAAAACTGATTCTCCTTCAACTTGATCTTCAAGACAATAACTAATCCAGCTTCAGTTCAGTTCTCCTCCAACTCAAACTTTAATCTTCAATAAGTTGAGTTCTCTAATTCATTCAGTCTCAATTCCAGCTTAATTCCATCCTAAGTAGAATAACATTTATTGCGATGAATTACCTACATCACATGTCAGCATTTGGTTACCTTCGATAAACAAGATAATGACTCATAAGGATCGAGTAGAGAGCCTTACAAAGGAAAATGTATACGGAAACGAATATACAGGTCACCCTGGTCTACATAGCCAATTTGGTTTGGTAAACCTGATGGAGCAGATCATTTAATCTCATAATCTCAGCATAGAGAGAAAGAAGCCATCAATTTTGCAGATAAAAGGACACAAAACAATATGTTTTACATGTGCATACCTCTGCCTCTTAAAACCAAAAGTTGCCCATGCTGGACTCCTTCTGGTATTTGAACAAACTTTAAGAGTCAGTGGGGCCAAACATATAACACTATAGAATCAGCAGAAGAAAGGCATAAAGCATATTTTCAAGGAAGATGTCGACAACTATCATTCACAAGAATCCGAATACAGATTCCCATCACAATATAAGCTATATGCAATAGTGTAAGGTAGAACACAAGGTATAACTTTCTATCAGGAGATCCTTATGTGCTTGACCTAACAGTATGCAATTCTAACCGTTCTGCTTTATTAATTTAATGTTAATCATGCACAAAGGATAAAAATAAATATAGAGTTCAGAAGATTCTTAGAAGACAAAATTTCCATTTTAAGCAATGTAACTTGCAATTGTGCAACTATCCAACAATTAAATCTATCAGACTTTTTTGACATGAAGAACCACTGTTGCTAATCACTTCTTGCTAAAACATTAAACATGTCACCAGATCACCTGCACATCTGAAGGAGGGTGCTTACATGGAATTGTACTTCTTAATATGTTCTTAACATGCCAATCACTTCACAAAGCAAGGAAGGAAGCAGGGAGAATGAACACAATGAAAGTTTTGCTCCAGATGTATCCAACAAATTTTCTTGGTCTAGTTTTGTAACATGAATTTAAAAATATAACTTCCAAGTATTCTCCAACAAAGGTTATGAATCTTTTCATAACCAAGTCCTGTTAGTTCATGCATTGTCCAACATATATTGAACAAGTTGAGGATAGAAGGAATAAGCATCTTGGTCTACGTCCAAACTGGCCCAGCTAGTAATTGATTGAGGAATTACGATACCAATGCTCAAAATCACTACTCAAAAACTATGGCAAAGTTAACCCAACTGTCAGTTCAACTTACAGCTGGATCTATGTAACCTATGTTTATATCTTGCACTCATCTTTACCCTTGCACAGCAGAGAACTTGTAATTTCTTAACATTGCAGTCACAAGCATGCCAAACAAACAATTTTCAACTACTACTGATAACTGCTTCTTTTTCTAAAACCACTCTAGTAAAATGTTCCTACAAGCATAACTCATATATATATATATATTTCAACAGCTTACCAGTGCTGAAGCCACTCTACCTAGTATCCACAGACTAATTGCAAAACTCACTTCTTGGTACGAAGTGCGACCCCTATATAAGGAAATGTCAAACTGACAGCTGAAATTCTTAAGCTTCTTGCCTGACACTAGTTTACTTTTATAAGGAAAAGACCTTAGTGAGATTTACAATCAAAATGTTATATGGTTGAGTCAATTTTTCACACACCCCATCAAATTTTACATGTATAGAAACATTTTTGCTGTTTCTTTCCTGAACCAAATAAATGCACAAGAAATAACTTTCAGCAAGATATACAAATAATGGAGAAGTTCAGTTCAATGGAAAGCCAAAAGTCAATACCTTTATTTGAGTTTTCCCGGATAAGGTCGGTACTTCAATTTTATCGCCAAAAATAGCCTGCAATTTGAGTTACTTTGAAGAGTTTAGAATAAAGAATGTACAAAACGTTTATAATGATGAAATAAGTCATTTATATAGTATAAAGTCCCTTTTTCCAACAAAAGCAGTTGTTGGCCAAGGAATCATGCATTATCAGTATAACTAGAGCAAGCCATCCGATAAATTTCTTTAGTTCACATTATCAGTATAACTATAGCAAGCCATCCGATAAGTTTATTTAGTTCAATATAAAATTGCCAGTAAATTATCTCCCTTCAATGTAATATTTTGACTTTCCCTGAACTACTTCTAAGAAAAGTCATACAATAATCAATGTGTAGGTATAGGAAGTGATACATGTACAAATGAAACAACTTTTGATTGGCTGGTACTATCACCTAGGAGAATACATTTGAGGCCAGGCATGAGCATCGACAGTTTGTGAACTCGAGATAAGTTTTGGGGCTTACAAGTATGTGCATTGGCCTAAGGAAGTGTAATTTGACATAAGGTTCATCCCTATATCTGTCAGTTGGTCAATTAAGCAAAGGTCAAGAAGAAATTTTGCTAATATAAAGTAGCCACTTTGATACAAAAGGAGAAAAGCTACAGTTACTGTTATATGAATTTTTTTCATAGAGGGCTCATCACTTAAGATGTCAGAAAAGTTTGATACTAATTTTTTTCATTTCTTGACTGGGAGCGTTTTCAGCAATAGAAGAATATCATGGCTATGACACAATGCTCATCGATTATATTAATGTTATAAGTAGATCTGGTAGTAAGATAATGCACCTGGATTCGTAGAGGGCTCATCACTTAAGATGTCAGAGAAGTTCTAACATGCGGGCACATCATGGCACCATCCTCCTCCCTGTATTATAAAACAATAGATCGATCAATCAGATGGCTTGGACTAGTTGACCTAACAAATACAATATAAATCATAACCTGTTTGTTCCTCGGCTACGAGTAGTGTGGCCAGATTAAACCATCAAAATAAAATGATGTGTCGGGGCTTGGGCTTGGAAGCGTGTATGTGTGGCAAAAACTGATGTCTTGGTGATCAACCTGTGTCAAACCAAAATGATATATGTCATATGGCTAATATGTACGAATTTCATCTGATATTTTAACAATTGGTCCACCGACAGCATAAATAGCAGCCCTTATTGAAAATTATGAACATTGATTCAATAGAGGAATGTTTTATCCATGAAATTATTTAGGTCGAAAGAATTCTTTTGAATTTGCTTTAGATCCAGATTCACAGATCAATTTCAACAAAAAATAAAAAATAATCTCTAAATTGAGATAAAACCCTAATTTTGATGGAATCGCAAGATATAACCTGGAGAGATCGGCATATCGGCTTCCGTTTTCTTCTTCAATCTGAGTGATTTGGAGCCATTTCCTCTTCGATTGTCGTTCTCCTTCACTATCGACATCGATGAGCTCTAGATCGAAGAACGAGAAGTTCGAAACCCTAATTTTTTTTGCTCGACATCTGTTTGGAATCCGACGAGATCTGAGATAGTCGAAAGTATTCGTAAAGAAAGGAAGATAGAAGCTCGAGGAAGAGAGGGAAAGCTTTCCCCTCAAGAGAGAGAGGAGAGAAAGGAGGCTCGAAAGAAGCTCGAGAGAAGGGATATTCGAGAGAAGCAGCTCCAGAGAGGGGAATTCGAGAGAAGCTGGAGAGAGGGAACGATTGAAAATGAGTGCGGGAAGGGGAATTTTGTTTGTAACACTTTGCTCCACCAAAAGATGAAAAAATGAGCACGGGAAGTGGGAGTGAGTTCTTCATTTGTAACGGATTTTAATGTTACACAAATTATTAAATAATAAAAACATAAAGTTAAAAAATTTAGTCACAGTTTTGTAACTATTGTAACGGTTATTATTATTATAATATTGTCACGGTAATAACCGTTACCAATTATAAAAAATATGCATTACGAATTGCCACTTTTGGTGTAGTGGACACTATCGTCGAGTCTTCTTTAGAATTGAACTCCGGGGTCCATTTAACTCTTTTCATAGTGTATGTGCCTATCTTGCCAGTGCCTCTGCTCTAGACGTTCTTATGGTCATTTTTCGCAGAGAGGTGAAGGAACATGTGTTTGGGGTCCATAGGGGCCACTCTGTACCCCAAAGATAGACCCCAACTAGCGATGACTTCCTGGACCCGTGACAGCTTCGGACATCCACTAGAGAATTTGAGGACAAAAGTATATGGGAAGGTAGCTGACATTGAGAAAATTTTGTTGGTGGAGAAGGACACCGTTACCTCAGAAGTATCGGGCGATTGTGATTATTTTATGTCTGACAACTCGACTTCAGAAAGAGGAGGGAAGTGCGTGACTGCACGGTCTGGCCTTAGCTTGTCTGCGTAAGTCACAGCCGGGGGTTTGAGGGGTAGGTGATCTATGATAAGCTGATCTGGAGAAGGCACAAGGGGGTTCAGGCTGGAGTAGCACGAAAGATCCTGGCACCGTAGCGGTGCCCTCCATAGGAGACGAGAGAGGAACCCCAAGGGAGCTCGTGGGAGGCACGGCCTGGCCTGCGCTCTACGTGCCCGCCACGGTGCAAGCGCAGCTCAGCGCTGGAAACAAGTGGGCTAAGTAAGAACTAGGCGCAGGTAGAATACTGGGTGACGCAAAAAGGTGTGCGCCAAGAGAAGGGGGACCACCGCGGGGTACATCCAGTATGGGGTCTGTAACTGGCATGCCTGGGAGACAGCACGCCATGAGAGGGTAACAGGGCACCGAGTCAGGAGGTATGCAGCCTGGAGCAGAGCTGGAAGACGCACGGATCGGGACGCCATCAGATAGCGCGGGGAGGGAGGCAGCCATAAATGGCTCTTGGAGGGAATGTGCAGGAGAGCTCGCGCCACAAAACAGGTCAGTGCCATCTGACGGTACAGCGCCATCTGCCATGACAGCTAATCCATGATTCAAATTTGAAGATGGGGGGAGGAACGGGAATGCCTGTGCGTGAGACCCGGGAGAGAGGGGAACAGGAGGGGCACTGTCTCGACGACCACAGCTTCAACTCCGGCAAGAGGTGACACAGTGTCGACCAGCGAGGAAGTGTTTCGGATGACGAGGACAGAGGAGAAGATATGGGAGGGGAGAGTGGGGTCAGAAACCGCTGAAGACGGAGACGAATGGGCCGACAATCCCATCAGAAAGAGGAGGTCTGTCGGCCAAGGGGGACCGGGCGGGAAGGGAGGCAGCCTGACGGGGACAACGCCTCCGGGGTCGCGCCTCCAGGAGGGAGGCCGACCATGATGCAGTCGAAAGAAGAGCCCGAGACCGCGGGGAGTGGACGAAAGGGGAGGTGGACACCAGGGGGGAGGGTCGAAGACTCACTAGGTCGCCAGGGAGGCACCAGACCGCGGGCGGCAGCCGGAGCCGACTGGGGCTGCTACTAACTTGCTAGATCGCCCATCCCTCGGCCTAAGGCCAGACAAGAGGTCAGCTGATCAGGGGTGGCCAGAAATCTGCTCGAACGTGCTTGCAGTGTCGGCTAGCCTTGTGAATTTGTCTGTGTACCTCAAGACTCAGTTGGTTAAAGGTGAACTGTCAGCCCTCGTATCTGAATTTGTTCATGTTCTTCCAAATGACCCACGTAGCGGTAGCCGCGACGATCTGGTGGCCGTGCGATGCTTTGCCCCATGCGGCAAGGAGATCGTTGAAGCCCCCACCATCTTGATCCGGGAGGAATAGATTATTGAGGTTGGTCCACACTTCCATAAGCAGTTGGCCACAAAAAAGGATGTGTTCAGCAGTCTCAACCTGTCTATTCGAGGAGCAATGGCAAGCTGATGCTAAGCTAAAACCGATGGTAGCTATGACATGGTCGGTGGAAAGTTTCCTGTGAAGCGCTTTCCATATCAGGAAAGACCACTTCTTGGGGATGCAAGACTGCCATAATGCCTCGCTGATGGGGAAAGGGTTGCCGATACCGCGGACCGCTCTTCGAGTGATAGCCAGAGTGAAAGTACCATTGGTCGTGAGGGACCACCGCAGAGTGTCTCGCTTCGCACTAATCACTACACCAGAGTCGTCGATAGTGGCCACGGCCTCCTCACCAAGCCACTCCGAGATCCGCTCCTGGTTCCAATCTTCCTCGATGGACCACAGATCTTTAATGGTAGCATTTGTTGGGGCCCCCTGTTTAGGGGGCATAAGGTCGTTCCCGGCCCACCTTTCAAAATATATAGACGATTCGCCCGTATCCAGCTGAAGTCGGATCAATGGCTCTGCCAGCTGCCTACCGTTCAGGATGCATCGCCAAGATGCCGAAGATCTGTTGTTTACGAAGCCAGAAGACGGGTGTGAGTGCTTGAAGTATCTAGCCTTCATGAACCAGGCCCATAATGACCGGTTCTCCCAAAGCTTCCACCATATTTTTATGGAGTAAGCGTCTACGACGTGGGCCAACTTGCTAAATCCAAGGCCTCCCTCATCCGTAGGTCTAGCCATGGTGTCCCAGCTCGCCCAATGATGCTTGTCCTTACCGTTGCAGTGGCCCCAGAAGAAGTTAGAGAGAAGATTTTCGATGTTAGTGATAACCTTCTTCGAAAGAGAGCAGACGACCAGGGTATAGACCGGGATGGAGGAGAGCACATGCTGGATTTAAATAATCTTCCCTCTAGGCGAAAGAGTCGTATTATGCCATCCCTCGATTCTTTTCCTGATTTTCCCCACTAATCCTTCAAAAAGGCCCGTGTTGGTTCTACCGTACACCAGCGGACACCCTAGATAAGTGAATGGGGGGTACTCAACAGAGAAGGAAGTGATGCTGGCGAGTAGAGTAGTGTGCTATCTGTCGGTTGTGTGGTGGGCGTAAATGACACTCTTGGTGGGGTTGACACGCTGTCATGAGCATTTGATGTATCTCTTAAGCGTAGTATTGACCACCTCTACGGACCCTACCTCTCCGGAAGAGAAGATGATGGTGTCGTCCACATAAGCCAGGTGAGTGATGATCGGACAACCGTTGACAGTGTGGAAATTCTTGAAATAAGGGGAGCCCGCCATATTGTTCAGATTTCTGCTAAGGGCTTCCGCGGCGACGATGAATATGGTGGAAGATAGAGGATCTCCTTGTCTCACACCCGACTGGATTTGAAAAATCCGTCATCTTGGTCGTTTATGATCATGGAGAACCATGCATTGCTGATCAACCTCGAGATGATGTCGATCCAAGTTTTCGTAAACCCGAAGGCCCTGAACACCCAGATCATGAATTGCCAGTCCAGACGATCATATATCTTTTCCATATCCAGTTTGATGGTTATGTTGCCTCCCCTGGCCGGGAATTTTATGCAGGTAATCATCTCTTGAGCCAGGAGGATATTATCGAGGATGTTGCGACCACGAATGAAACCACTTTGTTCTTCAGAGATAATCATGGAAGAAGCCCCGACATGCGGTTGGCTATTATCTTAGGGATGATCTTATTGGTGAATGTGCACATGCTAAGGGGGCAAAAATCTTTGAAAGTCTCTGGATTATCCTTCTTGGGGATGAGGATCAGGTTGGCACTGGAGATCGATTTGGGGTATCTAGCTCTTTGAAAGAAGGCAATAGTTGCCTCGCTGATGTCAGACCTAATAATGTCCCAGCAGGATATAAAGAAGGCGCTAGTGAAGCTGTCCGGGCCATTAGCACTATGCTCATCCAACGCTCATACTGCATCTTTGACCTCACTTTCCGTAGGTTGAATAAGTAGTTGGGTGTTGTCATTGTCATCAACTAGGCGAAGGATCGCCGCAAGAAAGGCCTCATCTTTGTAAATGGTATCTTTGGTAAACAACTTAGAGCAGTAATCCGCCGTGGCCGATTAGATGTCACAATGGTCTAGGAGGATGGTGCCACTCTCATCTTTTACCTGGTGGAGGGTGAGTTGTTGCCTGCGGCCCTTAACTCATGAGTGAAAGTAGCTCGTGTTCTTGTCGCCCTCGATGTCCCAGGTCAGCCTTGCTTTCTATTTCCAAACTTCTTCCTCAATTTTGAGACGAAACTTCAAAAGCGCTCTAGTGAGATTAAGAGAGGCATGGGTCACCGGGGATCTATCACGAGCAAATAGTATTTCAGTGCGAGCAATGTCGTCCTCAACGGGGGTCTCTGGCCCTGATCTGACAATTGTTTAGGGGCAGTCTTAGGGCGGATTTCTTTTTTAATTTCGGGTGTGCTCTGTAACAGTGCTTGATGAGGTGTCCTCTCTTGTGACAGTGATTGCAGTATATGATATTATTATCTTAGATAATATGTTGGGTGTGAGTCTTATTGCTGAGCAAGATTTGGATAGATTTGGGGAGGTCCTTCGATATGTCTAGCTCCATACAGATTTTAGTGTAATTAGCTTTAGTCAGGTTGCGTGTTTCCTCTACCATCGCCATAAAGGTGCCAAAAGAGTTGACGATCCTTTTCAAAGCAGTCGGGATAAAACAGATGAGCGGAGGGTTGGAGGGAGTGACCCATGCAGCTACGATGGGTGAGTCTTCCTGCGAGTTGAGATCCTGGGACCATTTGGCGATAGTCATGACTTTAGAGTCTATCTTGCCCGAGCCACAAGTCTGGGTAATCCTGTAGTCTGTCGCCGAGGAAAGGTGCAGAAGAATGCGTTTAGGGTCCAATGGGACGACCCTGTTGTCAGAAGTGAGGCTCCAAGTGGCAACTGCTTCATGGACCCGGCTAGCTTTGGATAACCCATGGGGAATTTGAGGACAAAGGTTGAGGAGAATCTCTCGTACAGGGTAGCCAGGTCCGAAGTAGAGAATGGCACTAATATGTCCCGACCGTCGGTCGAAAGGGGGTATTCAATTTCTGGAAGTTCCACGTCCAAGATGATCGAAGATTTCTTGGCAGTCCGGTTTGGTCGAACCTTATCTGCATAAGATACCGCGAGATAAGGCTGACCTACAGAAGCGTGGGTGGCCGGGGACTAATGCGCCAAAAGGCCACGCGCATGGGGAAAGGAGCCACAAGGGTGCGAAAAGTCGCTAGCGACACTGGTCAGAGGGAGGCCAAAAGGGGGAGGCGCCCTGGTCATGGAAGAGAGACCAGACGCGCAACTAGAGTGCAAGCTGAGAGGCGCTACAATGAGAGGCACATAGGCTAATGAGCCAGATGGCGTGGGCGCCAGAGAGGACCTGGGTGGCACGGGCTGACCTGAGCGCAATGGTGGCGCTAGGGCCTGCGAGCCAGAAGGTGCCGGAATGACCTATGCGACTCCGGGTTGCGCAGATAGACATACGAGATGAATGGCGCTGGGCCTGGTTGGCACCAGCTGGGAAGAAGGAGAAAAATTGGGTTCACATATGAATGGGTTGGCGCCATCTGAGTAAGGCACCTCGGACGGCACGTCATAAGCGCTAAGCGCATCTGAGGGAGATGAGCGGGAAACAGAGGGTTTCAAATTCAAATTTGAATTTGAATCAGAGTAGACAGAGGATAGAGGAAATGAGAGACGGGAAAATGTGGGTACTCCTCCCAATGAAAGTGGAGCTGCCGTGGGTGGAGGAGGGGGTGACGGGGAGCCGCGGCAGGATCCGGACGGAGGAGAAGGTATGAGCAAGGAGGCCAAGACAGGGGTACGACGACTGCGAGGGGTCCCACTCCCATCAGGGCCAGGTGGGCCGTCGTCCATGGGCAAGGGGCCGGGCGGGAGCCAGGCTGAGCAACGCTGGCCGATAGAGGCTGCCCGGAGGGAGCCGTGCTTCCTGGGGGGAGCCGACACATAGGGCGACGATTCGCAGGGAGCTGCTACAAAGAGGAGGGGGAGGGGGCAGAGTGACTGGAAGCTGGTACAAAGTGGAGAGGGAGGTGGTCGGGAGGGGGGAAGGGGCACTACCGCGACCGCGTCGGCGCCGTCTCGAGATCTGAGACAGAGCACCGTCATATATAATTTTTCAGTATATATATATTTCCATATATATGAATTTAGGGCTTAACCCAAATCCCCTTTGGACAAGCCCTGCCTTCCATATACTTTTTTTTTCTCTCTCATTCCTTTCCTAATGAACAATACCAAGCCATGCCCAGCCCTTTCCCTGGCCCATGAGAGCCACCACCCGAACTCAGTTTTAACCAACAGATACTACTGTTGATCGTCTTCTAGTGGCGCGCACAGTACGCTTGCTCACCCATACTGGCCACCTGCTGTGGTGCATGCACGCGAGTGGCCTATTCCCCCTAGCTGGTAGCGAGCAAGGCCCTCTTTCTCCTCTAGACATATGCACACATGATCTCCCCTTTTCGAACTAAACCTAACTGCCTCTCTCCTCAAATACACAGTCGCCTCCTATCGAAAACTCTACCATGTCGACGTGTTGGCCGCAGCACCTCCACGTACTAGCCACAGCGTAGCATCGCACTGGCCGCGGAGTGGCAGCACGACCCCCTGGCACAGCGGTGCCGGCCATAATAGGGGCGAACGCGCTGCGAGCACGACAACAGCTGCGTTAACGGCAGCACCACCCTCCGACGTTGACAACAACCACCGTCGCCAGTCCGTGGAACCCGGGTGACCCCCTGCATGACCCTGGTATGGAAGCAGCCTCCCCGATCCGTGTTACGGTCGATTCGTACGTTTCGTACGGGATCCCATCGTGACGCACGAGTTTTGAAACTCAGAAATCGTGCTTCTTCGCAGCAAATTTGGGCATGTTTTCTGGGCAATCTGACCATCGGATCGTTAATCCGATTCTTCTATCTCAATCTCGATATATACCATGTCGCTTACCTAAAATTTCAACCATTAATTCAATCATTTGATAGATCAAAATTGGCCACCAAGTTGACCATATAAATTGTATTATTTTTGGACAGTTTCATGGAGCCAACTTCGTGGATTTATTTTTCCATCATCGTAGCTCCGTTTGATGTGCCACTAGTTCTTGTGCACATCTGGTATAACAAACTTTTTGTGATTAAAATTTCATTCCATTATGAGGTCGTTTGAATGGTTGAATTCGTCGCCAAAGTTGGCCGTTCGAATTCGTAATTTATTACTTGTAAAATTCTAATTTTGAACTTGGACCTCCGAATTACAATTTTGATGCCACCAGTGGACTCGTGGCATCGTTCAGACAAGATTTGATATATAATTTGCTCAGTTTTGAGCAACGTGGCCCCGACACGCTTTTTCGTACAAAATCGGGTCCTTTGTCTGTGTCAATGGGTCATTTTGAGATCGGCTCATCGGAATCCAATTCTTGATATACCGTTGGGTTCGTATCATCATTTTGGACTTGTTGACATATTTTACTAGATTTAGATAACTTTGGCTCCAGCACGTATTTTCATGCAAATTGGGTCCCAACGTCTGGGTCAACGGGTCATTTTAAGATCGGATCATCGGAATCCTATTCCGAATATACCGTTGGATTTGTATCGTCATTCTGGACTCGTGGACATATAATTTTCTAGGTTTAGTAGACTTGTATCTTAGCACATTTTTCGGTGCAAAGCGGATCCAACGACGGACATCGTTTTGATCGAAAATTACTGTTTTACCTTTGTATCCAAATTGGACTTATGGATAGGCTATCCTAGCTATTTTGACCATTCTGGACACGTTGGTGATGTTTGTTTCATCATCCGACGATGTCTGTAGATTTTTTTTCATGTATCACCCTTAATTATAATTAATTCCTATTCATGTTAGTATTTCAGATTCCGTACGCTGAAACTGAGATCAATCGATTTCAGTGATCTCACATAGCTGAAATTGACTAGGTGACCAAGTGGATCGCCAAGATAATATTGTTGACCTTACAGTGATCATATTGTCTCGATTTACATGTCATAGGTTTTACTATACGAATAACGAGGTATAAACTTGATATTTTAATAACCTACAATTTGCAATTCATATTATTGGCAATAATGATTATAGTGACTAGTGTGACCTAGTTCTAGACGATATAATTATAAGTGTCTTAGATAATCTAAGGTAATATGCGACTAGAATAGCCCAAGCTCTCTAGGTGGGAGTTATGAGTTATACATGTACTTTAGTGTATGATATATGTTTGTTTGTGATTAGGGTTGATAGATATTACATGGAGTATGGTTCCTTGACTCATGGATAATGGGATATACTTTGGTACTGCACTCTCAGCACAGATTGGACAACTCCAGGCAAGTGTACCTTACCATATTGTATTTCAGTTCCATAATTAATCTCTTAAATATATGTTTTATTTATTGTATTACGTACCGACGTAGGACCGTCGATCGATACTTCGCGTCCGAGGCAGATTCGGGTGCAGGCATTATTTTGTAACATCTAGTATCGATCATTAGAAACTGTCTCGATACCTTGGTTGTAACAACTTGGATACACTTGTACCATAGGGCACTGTTGCACACTTTTATTTTTTTCAGACTTCCTGTATTCCAGAATTGTTCGAAAGACTAGAACCTGTGTTGATTCATGACCCTGATTAGGTTATATTTACTTTACTACATATGGCCGACTGTTACTGTTAGAGGATCAGATCACACGAGTCGTGGATTCGACTCGTACGGTCTCATGTGAAGGGAGGACAGCTACTAGATGCTTGGGCTGCTACGTACATATTGTTTCATATACGCCGTTGAGTCTCTATATCGGAGCTACGATCCTCCATCCTGGTTGTAGGAACCCTAGAGGGAGGGTGAATAGGGTCAAACTAACTAATCAAGCACCAAGCTAATGAGCAATTTAAAAATATAAGTGCAAGAGAAGAAGCAACAATACTACCGACACACGATATATCCTGGTATCCTTCCAAGGGGCACTCCAGTCCCGAAACTCTCTCCGGCTTTAATCCACTATTTGAGTAAATAGTTAAAAATGAGTTTGTATCCGAAGAACTCGTCAACTTCAACACGAATTTGGATCTGAAGAACTCGCTAACTTCTTACACGAGAGCTTTAGTCCGAAGGCCTCTCCGACTTCAACCGAGAGTTTGGATACGAAGACTCTCCAACTTTAACCGAGAGTTTGGATCCGAAGACTCTCCAACTTCAACCTTTCACAATAGGTTTTGATCTTCTTATACAACAAAATGAAGATCTTACTTTTCAACTTAATAACTCTAACACAATTTGTGGATGACAAATGAAAGCTTTGTAGAGTTGTTTGTGGATAGGCTTTGGTGGTTTAGAAATTTTTAGGCTCAAAGCATCAACCTTGAATGAAGGGGTTCAAGACTATTTATAACCAGAGCATTGAAAAGAGCTCAAAGGCAACTTTTTAGTCAGCGAATGGTATACCGTCGGTACGAACCGTCGGAATACCGGTCTGGAATTTCAACGGCTAGAAATATAGCCGTTGGGATCATTAAATGTTCGAAATCCGACCGTTGGTTTTTCAACGTTACTGAATCGGTATACCGTCGGTATAGATCGGTATTTTGTCGGTATGCCAATTTTATAGACAAACTTTCTGTGAACAAAAATTGGTATACCGTCGGTATAGACCGGTATACCGTTGGTATGCTGATTTTTATCAAAAAATATTCCTGGGCTAATTTCTACCCTAGCTTTCGACTTTGTCATCCATTTTTTGTGTTTACAATTATTTCTAAGACTCATTACAGACTCGAGATATACTGTAGCAGGTGCAGGCTTCTTCAGAGTCTTGAAATGATGATGGCGCTGCCCCTTCGACCCCCGTCCGCTGACCGGGCAGCGGAACCCCCGAGTGCGTGGCTTCGGATATGTCGTCGGGTGGTTCAGAGAAATCTTGTGGGATCCGTCATCTTTGGCCCACCATAATTTCTTCATTGCATATGTCCACATTGATCTTGCTTATTGCTTTTCTGCATGTACATGTTAGACGAACAAAGCAATATACATGTAGCAAATATGATAAGATAAGACACAGTAGGACAATGCTAAGTTTATGTATAAGAGCTATAGTGATAGTATAAATATTTGTGAGATCATAATGTTAAACTTAATTGAATAACCATAATCATGACAGTTTTAATTTTGGTAACTCAATTAAATTTAAGATATATATAATAAAAACTCATATCACTAATATGTAAAATAATAAGCTCATATCACCAAAAGTATAAGTATAAGTAGAAATGCTATAGTGATAGTATGAAGATTAGTGATAATAAAATGCTAAACTTAACAGATTAACCATATTTAAAAACATGATACAATCATTGGGGCAACAATCTCCCCCTTTTTGATTATGGAAAATCGGTTAAGTTTAGTATGGATACAATAGATGCATGTATCACAAATATACAAAATACATAAGCAATATCACTAAAAGAATACTACTTCGATTACTTATAAATACATACTTAAACTTACTTCTCCTCCTTTGACATGATCAAAAATAGGCTCTCCCATACTAAGAGATAAAATAAAATCAATCTCAAGCATAGAAATCAGAGCATGGGGAAGTCATAGACAATCATGATCAAGATATACTAATGAAAACAATAGGAGAAGGGTATAATAACAAGTTTATAAAGCTACATTGCCAATGTAGAACATCAATTTTTTTTTAAAAGAAGCATTTCAAAACACAATATAGTTGGTAAAACAAATAAAATTGAAAAACTGTCAAAAAATAGTTTTACCAACTTGAAATCCAAGAAAGAAACTCCAAAACATAATATTATATGAATTAAAACTCTAGTTTTGGAAGGAAGCGATATACCAATTGAAAATAAAAGATTTCAATCAAGGATTTCAGTCAAAAGCTCATGAGGATTAGATAATTGCAAAGTAATTGATATTAAAAAAATACCAATTGAGATAGTTGGAAGATATAAACTTAATACCAATTGAAATAAAAACTTGAAATATTGATCAAAAAGCCATTTGAGAGTCAAAATTGTCCACAAATAAATAGTGGAACAAATAATGAATGATCAGTGAAATAGAGCAGTTGATAAAAAAAAATCTCTTTATTTGCAAAATCTATGTGCTTACCCAAGTTAATGCATTTGAACTCAATTACCTTATCATGCTATGTGAATATTCTTTAGATAAATATGAAGGTAAAGGAAAAAAATACTTGAGAAAGAGACATTCAGTCGACTTGAATGCTCCCCCTCAAAGTATTACCAATATAGATAAACAAGAATTTTAGGTAAGTCCTCAATAAGAAAAGCCAAATCAATTAAGCATATAAGGAAAGCCAAAATAATGAAAGCACAATAGTCATCAAGATAAGATATGGAAGTTAATATTAACAAGATGACTTATTTAATCCGTATAAAAGAGAGAGATAAATAATAAGGACACTTGCATACACTCTCATAAATCCTTCAAAAATAAAAATATCATGACCTCAATCAATAGGATATGAAATAGAAGAAAATATGGGTCCATGATGAACTAGGTATACGACATATTACAGGGTATAAATGAATTGAATCAATTAATTTGCTCTCCTCAAAATATGCGTCTAGTTCCAAAGCACTTATAGCATAAAATATATAACTAAAGGATTTGGGGTAAATCAACTATGGATTTCTCTCCTTTGCTCAATGCATATAAGGCTACAATATCGTCAAAAGACGAATAATATCATCTTTAGTCAAGAAGAGATATCCAATTAATAGCCGCTAAAGATGAAAAATTAGAAGAATATTCCAATTAAGCACGTATAATCAAAAGATGGCATACATTAATCTATATAGAAGGATCTCATATTTAAATATGATAGATCAATGTATGTTATTCTTTGAGAAAATGTCATCATGAAAAAGAATAAAGTCAATTAAGAACAATCATGATGATAGACAGAATATAGCTCATAAAATAAAAATAAAACTCAAATATCATGTCCATGATTATCTAATTAAGAAAAAATCAACCAATTTATTACTTTACATGGACTAGGTATGTTTCACTATATATGTACCCATCAACGGGTAAAATTCAAACCTTGCTAATGGTAAATAATAATCCATAAAATTCAAATAGCAAAGGCCCATATGTGGCAATCCATGATTAGTCAAAGTGGAGTAATGAATTAACTGATAATCGCATAACTTGATAATATAGGACTACTCAACCATTAGGATCACTCATAAAGAAAACAAATGAATAGTTATGATCCAACAATAAATCTCATAAAAAGAAAATTAAAAATCCATATTTATAAAGAATCTTACAAATCAATGAAGAATATGGAAAGGAGTCAATCTCATTTAAATGATTATAAATTTAATCTAAAGAGATGTAATAAGATAATATGATGAAATTATGACTCAGAGAAGAGAGAAATTTAAGAGATGCTTACTAATGACTAGTATGGAAGGAAGTTAACTTAAGGAATCACAACCCTCAAATGAAACAAGATTAAATCAAAATTTGTTAAACTAATTTTAGATAGCAAGCATATCACAAATCTTGTTTTTGTAAACTAGCATATCATATATAGATTGAAGTATAGGAAGATAGCTAGATGTGTGAAAGTGAACCAAAATTATATAGCTTAATAACATATCACAAATAATCAAGCTATATAATTAAATAAGATTAATGAGGTAAGCCATTAACAGGATAAATGTGCTCATTAAATCTTAAGTCACTAATATTTAAGATACTTGCTTAAGCATAGAGTTCTCAATAAGGATAATATATTTTGAATGATCAAAATGATTTATAGACTCTTTATTAAGCAAGGATAAGAGTATAAGATAACAAGTACATGGATTAGACTCTCATCAAGTAAAGGACAAAAGAGATGTTCATGAAAACACAATAAAATAAATCTCTTTGCCAAGTATTGAGATTAACCCAAGATAATAAAATAATAGATCGATCTAGAGAATGCAACATTATATCCAATATAAAACAAGTGTATTATCTAGAAATGGGAAATCTTAACACAAAAGCTCAATCCATAGTATCTAAGGTCATGAGAAATATGATGTAATAATTACATGTATTCTCAAGTGCTACAAAAACATCATTGGGCAACAATAATTTTAAGAAATCATAGTATCCCAGGAATGAGCAATGAAATATTATTAAGATCAAGAAAGCTAAATGTGCTAAAGATATCAAGAAATACATTTTTTAAAGAGCTTTTATAGTGCACCATAGTAAATTATAAAGATACAAACTAGAAAATGTGCACTAATTAAGGAGGTAAATTTAACATGCAAGGTAAAGCACAAAACTATATGATCCTTAATAGAACATCCATAATTAGTCATGAGCAAGACATTAATAAATATTTTCTCTCAACATCCTAACTTAAAGGTATAAAACAAATAAATATCAAAAGTTAGGAATCATTTATATATATGAAACTATATATATCACGAATATGCATAATGAAAAGATCAAAAATCAATTAAGAACATGTATCCATAATACCAACCAAAAAGTCAAGAAGATATCATCAAAAGAAGACTTTAAGGAAGAAGCTAATTGATTCAAGAAGCACAAATTTGGTCAAAAGAATCAATAGCTAAAGTATGAGATAAGCACAAGTTTGAAGGTAACAAGTATAATTAAATACTCTTCAAGTCAATATAAAACTTTAGCTTAACTCATATGCCCACATAAAGATATTTATACAAAAATATATATCAACATAAGAAATACGTGATCTACATGTAAATAAAAATTTAATAAATATAGTCATGTATCCTTAATGAATGTTTGAAAAAACTATCACACATTCAAAATAAATATAAATAAGCTTTATTAGGCAAAGACATAATTGATTCATAAGAGGTTTAATCAAAATAAAATATGAGAATCAATAATGAATATATTATATAAGCACAAGGTTAAAAAGGAAGTATAAGTGTATACTTGTCAAGTGATAAGAAGCTTGTGCTAAACACATATATTCACAAATACCGATTAATGTAAATATGACATATTAAAAACAAATAATCAAAAAAGTACCTATCTCAAAAACTTTAAAGACGGAGAGTTAAGAATCATATTAACTCAAATCAAAACCAAGCTCCCATGGACTAGAGTGATATGCATGCTTTATAAATAAAGATTAAGAATAACGAGCATGCATATATAAATGTGTCACACTAATAGAAAATGAGTGATAAACTACATAGTGTGAAATAATCATTTAAGCCGAGTAACTAGTCATGCTAGATAAAAAAATTAATAAGAAAATTAACTAAGTATGCTAGTATTATATCTCACATTGATTTATATAAAAGGCAACTAAAGGATATCAATGTGAGCTAGTAGCAAGACAGCAAGAGAAACATGCTAGATTCTATAAATATAAACAATTTAAAGAGAATCATTTAGCATGTTACCAAAGTGGCTCTAGTGGCCACGCTTGTGTTGGTGCAATTGCTTGGAAGATGACCTTTGAGCTTTGCAACCACCAACACGCTCCTCGGTGCTATGTCCCGATATATGAAGCTCCACCTACAACATTAGGCGAAGACTTTAGTATCCACATAAACTTGGATCCATATTTGTTAGCTTTAGGGACCCATATACTATTTACTCTAGCATTGGTAGAAAAACTCCTACGAATAGGACGAGTTAAGCTCATGTGTCCAATACGAGAACAATAGAAGCACCTAATACTAGTGTGTGCACATGTATCGGAATGAGTATGATTATGAATATGTGACATACTAGAATGATGGATATCTCTAGAGTGAGCATGGGAAGATTTGGTTTTAAGAATATCATGTTCTAATAACAAATCATCATGCACACAAGTAAGAGAATCAAATTTAGCATTTAAAGCATAGTTCTCTTTTTCAAATAAAGTGATTCTAGAAATAAAAGTATCATTTTGTTTCTTTAAAGAATCAATAGAAGAATCGTACAAAGAAGTTAACACATGCGTTTGACTTTTAAGATCTTCTATAGATGAGAAAAGAGATTTGATTTTCAAGATTAAAGCCTCATTCAAACTCTTTAAAGAAACACATGATGAGTTTTGAGAATCAAGTCTAGATAATAAATCATTGTTTTTATTTCTCACTAACTCATTAGCTTCTTCTAAATGAACAACCTTTTCAGAAAATTCTTCATTTGTAAAATAAAGGTTATCAAGAATCTCTAAGGATTGTTTAGCCATGGCTTTCCACTTAGAGCATTTCTTGTATTTAGAAGAACCATGATTGTGTATGCTATTAGAAATAAAACCCTCTTTATCGGAGGATGAGGAATAGGTTGCCATAGAAAAATAACAAGGATCTACTCTAAGGATGTTAAGCCTAACAATAGAGTCCTTGCTCTGATACCAATTGTAGGAACCCTAGAGGGGGGTGACACTACACCAAAAAAGGCATTTAGGAACAATTTTTATATGTGCCTAATATTTTTAGGAACATATAATAACCGTTCCTAAAAGTGGCGTTGCAATATTTGGAACAGTTATAAAGTGTTCCTATATTTAGTTTGGAACAGTTATAAGGCGTTCCAAAATTAGATTTTGGAACATATATAATGCGTTTCTAAATTATTTTTGGAACATCTTTGAAACGTTTCTAAATATCATTTTGAAACACTTTAAGATTGTTCCTAAATATAATTTGTAACATTTTTTGCGTGATCTTATTTTAGTTTTGCAACACTTTATTAGTGTTTCTGATTTCTTTTTTTAACTTCATTCTTGCATTCCAATTTTTAGTTTGAACCACAATTAAATCTAGTGATTTCTAAACTAGACATGAAACACATAATAAGTTATGCTACCATTATATTTTTGAAGATAACACTTTAAATGATGATATCGGAAAGGCGCAACATATTATACTTTCATACATTCCTTTTTTTTACTATTCTAAATTCAAGTTTGGCTGAAAACATGAAGTTAAACACAACAATTAAGAAAATTATTAAACATGAAAAACATTTCTTCCAAACATCCAGAGATCCATAATGTTAATCAGATAACACTTTAATAGAAGTCGCAATTATTCCATACAAACTGAAATACTTCAAAATGATTGAGAAGTAAAGGATATGATAACATTCACTCTAGTTCCGCTAATATTCAAATCAAAACTAGGAAAAGTTTGAATCAAGCAACCATCAAACTCCCTCCTAGATGACCCATGGATGACCCAACTTCTGTAGTACACCTACTTTAACTCTCTGTCTCACCAAAAATGTGTTCTTTGAAACATGATCCCAAAACTATAATCCAACCGAATGATGGAAATTTGAATAACGGCAACAAGCTACACCTGCATGCAACATTATGAAACATATTAAAATCAGGAATCATTAATAAATTGCATAATTAGTAAACTGGGTCTTAATTAGCTTGTTATTTTCAAATAAATTGCATAAGTACCTCTATTCTGTTGTTTATGCATAACACATGGTATGCCAACACAACACACTCTCAGTGATGATACACAACACTTAACCAACAGTCTGTATCTGCAGATTTGTGCATACCACTTCCAGGTATTGCATGTTTACACACATCTGCAGGGTCCAGATATGTAGAAAATGCTACATAAACATCTAGGAATACAATATACTCTCTGTTACACTCATTCAGTATACCATGCTTCACATTGTTATGTGCTTGCAGAATCTTGCATATATACTAACACAGTTTTCTACTGCAATTAAACAGACTTTACTTCACAAGAACTGCACATACTTGACTTTATTTGATATTTATTTCTTAGTTAACACTTGTACCTTGTTGTTATGATACTCTGTATTGAAATGTGCTAACATACAACCATCACAGTGATACTTCTTTTGATCCTATACTGATACATACTCCTTCTGATCCAACTTCTACTCTGCCATAGTTACTGCCATATCCTAATTATTGCACACACCCATAGTTGATATCCCTATTGATGACCAATATTTACACCTATGTGGATAATACTCACTGGTACACCTGCACACGTCCACCTTATCAAAAAACTAAAAATTACGACACAGATACACCTATACATATATATGTACTTCACAAAAGAAAATATAGTGAACCAATCATAAAGCACCAATTTTATATTTTTTTCTGTAAGTGGTCAGTCATTTATAGCACCTCCAAAACAAAAAGATGAATGAACATAAAAAAATATGAAGGGTTAAGGATAATATTTTTGCATTATGACAACAAATATGCGTGCATTAATGAACATGTAAGAGAGATTATTTACAACTGAGAAGTTCATCATAGTAAAATAAACTATAATATACCACAGTCTCACATGTTTGCAGAGAGTGAATTTACTGAGATCAACCATGATAAAATTGAGAGGGAAAATAAAATAAAAGGGAAGCAATGAATTATTTTCGGAAATTTTTCTTGCAACAAAAGTTGCCAGGTTAGTCATTTTCTAGGTACTCATTATAACATCCTCATGCTAAAAATGATCTTGCTAGATTAGTTTCACGAACAAAACTAACTTGGTCTAATCGTATAAAACTTGCTGAAAATAAAGATTGACAAAAGCAAAAATCTTCGAACCAAAGATAATTTTCATCAGAGCAAAAAAAAAAGGATGAACAATGAAGTACACAAGATTGAGGCAAAAAGAAGAACAATGGCATCATGAATACTGCAATTAAATGTCTAAAGTAACATACAAATACACAACTAAATCATACCTCACTGAAATGAGATGAAAAATACTGAAAGCAGCGCTGTGCAACATGATTACCATTGGCATCTTTCATCAATGACACTATTCTATCCAGTGAATTCACTCCCTGCGATCTTGTCAATATTTTTTCAGGAAAGTAATGCTTCCTGACTCTGTCCAAACAATACCCTTCTTATGGCCTCCAGTTCATATAGTAAAACCTGATAAAATTGACCCTCACTGACTCCATCCCTGAAGAAAAGCACCATCAGTATCTAGGTAGAATAGAAGAGATATTTGCCTTTCTAAAAAACTTACCTGCAAAATATAATTCTTTCTAAAGCAACAACCTGCAGCATAAGAACAAAGTATTTGGGCTTGGTTAAAGAATTCTAGTACTCTAGTTAATGAAAGCATAATTAATCAAGCCTAACCCGACCTTAAACATAAACAATGATTTTGGAACACTCATATAAATGCATTATGATGGATATGTCTATGGAATCAAGAAATTTATTTAGTTGAAAAGTAATCTTCTTGAGAATCAAAAACTAAAAGTACAAAATATATGCTTGATTTGAATATTACAAAATATAAAGCATGTTTACCATCAGAGAAGACGCAAGGGGTACATGTGGCCTCCCCCCTTCCCCTTCCCCTTCCCCTCCCTCTACCCTTCTCCACACCTACCCACTCGACCACCAAAACAGAAGGCCCTTTAATGCATTGGATTCTGGTGATGAATATTTAGGCCTTTAAGTTTGGAAATTCATCAAGATTGTTTTGAACATGAAAGAAGTGATCTATACTGGAACCTAAGTTCTGTGACATTGACTGAAAGTATATTAGGAAGTTGAAGAGGCTATTTTATGTACTTTATGTAATAACCGCCAGATACACTTTGTCCCTACACATAGTAGGATTTATTTCATGGGTTAAAATCCAAACATTTCAGTGTATACAGTTATTTCGTAATTCAGGGCATTAAATGCTGGAAATATATCTCAAGTAGCTAGGGGTTGGCTAACCAAAAGAAGAATAATGGTCATTTTTTATCAGCTGGTAGTTACAAATCACCCATGTGACATGTAGTTGAAACTAAAATCTACATCTATACGGTTGTGCATGTATTACATCTAGGTTGGCTATCATGGTATATGTGAGAATTTCTCCTATATATTATGCATATTTTCAACTGCTATGCTAGATACATCCTTTTACCGTTGTGTAATTTTTTTTATATGTTTTGTTCCACCATTAAAATATCCTTGCTATAAAAAGTTTCATGTGCCACTTGTGAAATGATGAGGATTTGGTATGACTTCCTCAACATCCGCACACACGTATGCAAAAAAATTTACTGGTTGCTTCCCATGAAGTTACTTGACAACTTAAAATATAAATTTAAGTTCTTACCATGACTTGAATAATCAACTTAATCAATCATCTCAGTGAAAAGATCTTTTAATGGCCGAAAATTAACAAGGGCAACTTTTTAGCGGAACCTGATAGGATCAGTAAATTCATATGGAAAAGTTAATCAACGGACACTCCAAAATTCATATGAAAATAAACAAGGGCAACTTTTCTGAGGAACCCAACTGGACGCTTAAAACCTAAGAAGCAAGGATACTCCAAAATTCATGTTGTGTTTGTTCATGTCGGACACACATATCAGACTCACCATGGACACTTCGAAATACACTAGGACACACCAAAATAGGTGCAGAATCCATGTCGCCGTGTCTAAAATGTGTTGTATTTAGTCCGTGTTTATGCAACAAATAGCTTAATACAAGAAATGAGACTTGAATATACTATGTAAAGCTTATACCGAAATGCAGTCACTGGCAAAATATATAGATATCTTCACATGAAACTTACACAGGCAAGGAGGCAAATGTTGCTGAAGAAGTAAGGATCAGTACTCCAACACACACATGCTATGCTCCAAGTTGCAAGTTTTCTCCTTTTTCCTTCATTCATTTTATCTGCAAAGCTCAAATGAGGGGAGTCACTCACAGGAAGAGCACATTAATATATCAATGTGCACAAAAGATATAAAATTGATGTGATTTTCCTACTAGTTACCTGAACGATTTTCCTTTAAAATAAGAGGGTACTCAACTGAATCGATGTCCTTATTGACAGTTCTAGTAAGATCTTGCAAACTCCCACTCTGTTTTTCTTCAATACTATATCGAAATGATACCAAGTCGATTGATTGTTGGAGAGACGATGGGAGAGGTACCTCATTTGGAGGAACATATTTGAGTATCAAGATTGAAGTTACAACAACAGTAAATGCAAGGAGTGTGCCAACACTAACCTGTACAACATAGTATAATTTCAATTGCAATTCTAACTTAGTTCCATTTGTATATGATGTAAAATATTTTGCTACTATTCAGTACCAACAAATTGTGCAAAAAGACATCTTCTATTCAGCATATTAAAGAAAAAAAAACCAGTCTTGTAATATCGTACCATTCCAGCCAATCGTGAAACATCCATGAAAAAATCTAGAAAAGCTGCACAAATTCCAGTCAGGACTGTGCTCTTCATAGGAACTTGTGTGCATTCGTGGACATCCGAAAAGAAGGGTGGCAACGATCCGTCTCTAGCCATTGCTATTAGTATCGTAGGCTGAGAAGGAAATAATAATAAATTCACATTCCCAAGTGTTATGTGCCAGTAAGACCTGAAAGCAGGTTGAAAATAGAGACTGTTTCACACCTTGAAGTAGCTACAAGATATAGGTAAGCATAGAGATGATGTCAACTAATTAAGATCTAAAACAATAATTCACATTCCCAAGTGTCAAAATGCCAGTAATTCCTGACTCCAAATAAGTCAACGATTGAGTGATACTCCTATCTCAACTAGAAAAGTAACAGTAGCTTTAGTTAGAGAATGTAAAAGGATGATTAGTTCAGAAAACAATCACTTATTGGTTTGTGAAGAAAAAGTGCATCTTATTGATTTTATTGTCACCATTAATCTTCATTAGTCTGATTTGGATTGCATGATTAGTGAAGACAAAGAGAGTGACCTTTCTGATCTCTCTGTTGAATGACTTTCATATATATAATACTTTCTGAGATACTCTTTACTATTTGTCGATATACGTATCAAGTATCAACATGGTCTTATGCCACTAACTTCACGCATTGTTCATGTGAGACAAACCTCTTTATGATGTTTCATTTCTATGTATAGATTCATGGCTTGATGCTTACATCAGAAATTTAGTTCAAGTCAAACACTTTTCCACTCTCTGTTCCTTTTTAGATATCATGTCGTTTGGCTAGGAGTAGAGGAAATAGCAGAAGAGGGAAAATAGAATGATGAGATTATAATATTGCATTTCCGATATATTACAGTTTGTATGTATACATAATTTTATAGATATTGATTCACTTACATATTTATTGCAGACAGTGAAATTTTATATAATTGGTTACAATCTCACGAACAACACATATATCCACATGATTGCTTGAAACTCATATATCCATATGATTGCTTGAAATAAGTTATGAGGATCGATGGCATGTGGATAATATCGCTTCATGTGTATAGTTTATTTTTTTCTTTGAGATAACATGTATAACTTATGACATGACCTATAAACTTTTCCAAAATTTTGGGACAAATGCTTTGTTGTGGTATTGATAAATTTTTTGATAAATTTCTACAAATATATTCCTTATCATTGGATTATTTCAATAAAAGGCAGAGGAGAGTCCCTTTTAGCCATTTTCTTATGTTTCTTTATCAAAACGAAATGAAGTCTATGGAGAACAATCAATCTTTAGAAAGGGATTCAAATATTTTGTGGGCAACCTATATAAATGGTCTTTCACTTCAGTAATATATGTTTTTGTTTGTTAAAAGGATTTTGCAGTAAGAACCTAGATTGATCCACATCATTGGCGAGTTCAGTACTTTTTCTTTTTTTTTTCTTGATTTGATTATAAACCATATGAATTCCTCGCCCCATGCTTTTGCCTACTCTATATACCACTCAACCTGAAGATGAAACTGAAATTGAACCAATTTGAGTAAGAAGTGGCAAGATTTGTGCATGATCAAGTAATACACAGTCTTACTTCTAATATTATACCAATATATATGGAAAGTCTATTTTCGCAACTTAAACTTGCGGATGCAGGTGTCGAAGTCTGACCATCATGTCAAGAGCTCCCTCATAAACTCTTCACTTACAAAAATCTAGTAAGCCAACTTCCAGAGATTTTAAAGCTTGCACACGAGTGGAGCGGAACTTGCCAAATAGAGTTTGTAAGATTGTAAGTTTGTGTGCAAAGCTTATCAGCATAGCATTTACTGATATATTTAACATGAGAAGACTAATATGCTAACTCATCATCTTCTTCTTCTCCATTTCTCTTAAGTTTTGAATTCATAATTGAGAAGAGAACATCAAGAGAAACCAAATTCTAGATGTTGTGCAACTATTTAATGCTGCACTAGTCACCATCCTAGATTACTGTGTTTTAAACAACAAAAAACTTTATAAGAACAATTAACTAGTAAACTAGACCCAACTCATATTTGGATCGGATCCAAATAACCGTGTCATTTATTATCTTGACAGTGTTTTATTTAGACTACTGGTAATATTTTTGGGGGAAAAACATATTTTTTTTAAACTACTAGTTCATAGTCTTTCTAAACCAAAATTATAATATATATTTTGAGGTCAATATTATTTAATTATTCCAAAGCCATGTGCACATGAATTCTAAGTAGTAATTGCAAGTGATAAGTTATTACTTTGTTGAGAGATTAAATCAAAACTTGGTTCCAACTTTGAGAGGTTAATTATTATGATATTGTCAATGCCTCATCTCTGTTCTATAAGTTCGATAAAACTTAAAAATATGCAATTTCAGATTATAACATGTGTTTTTCTTTCTTCAAATAATATATTTAAGTTTTTGAAGGAATATTTATGCTTCTAACTTAAATAATATATTTGCAAATGTCTTTATCCTCAAAAAAACTTCATGCCTTTCAGTTAGAATAAATAATTTGAAAACGTAGTCATCAATGGCTATCCTATATCAGGAAAGGAACATAATGCAATCATGAATCCATTCAATAAGATGGTGCAAACTTCTGAAGCCTAGAATTAGGATTTCTAGGTTTGGAACTAGATTGCCATATCGTGTATCGATTTGCTTGTATGGAGACAGTAAACGAGGTTTAGTATTTTCCCCATTGAAAGAGAGATTAAATACAATTCTAGATCAGTTCTACAAATACACCTGCTCTTGAGACATGTATAAAGAAACAATAATCAAAAGAGAGAAGTAAACATGCCTGCAAAAGGAAGAAAATATGCCCTGTGCATTATTGATTGACAATTTGTTGTTCTCAATTTGGCAAAAATAAGAGCATAGATTCGAAGGGTTTGTCAAACCTTAATGACAAAAAAATTCTGAATATCAAATGCATAAAGTCGTACATCAAGAAGTTACCATCGTGTTGAACCTATAACTATCATCATGATAGTACAGTCTAATATATATCCAAAAACTACAAAAGAAACGTTGAACTGCAATGTGAAAATAGAAATTTGATTTATAACAAAGTATCAGGTTGTAAGCTCACACCCGCATGCTACTGACAAGGACATTAAACAGATGAAAAGATAGGGTCTAAGGAAAAAGAGCTTTTTCCAGGTTCAGTTGTGTAACATCTTCATCCTAGCTATAAAAATTTTATGATGAAAAAAGGAGCCGTGGGATCTCACAACAAAGTGAAGGTAGTATATTATAAATCCTTCATATAGAGAAAGTGAAGGGCAGTAAAATTGTACAAAACATACAAGACCGGTGACATATCCTTCCTCGGTGGATGATGGAAAATACTACAAGTGATTGTTGACATCATTCCTCGGTGGATGATGGAAAATTCTACAAAGCCTACAAGTGATCAGTGACATATCCTTCCTCCTAGAAACCCTAGAAATCCTATAAGTCCTACCAACTATAAAAATTTCAGAGTAAAACAGAGAAAAAAGAAAGAACAAACCCTTTCCGGTGGATGATGGCTCTTCAAACCCTTTTCTGCCCTGCGTTGGAAACCCTTTCTCGATGGAAAGCATACGCGGGTTTGATGGAGAGAAGACGATGGAGGGAGAGTATGCGAGATGGCGAGAGAATGATTGATTTGGAGGGAGACGAAAACTTTGTGAAATATGAGAAGAGGGAAAAAGAAAATTGGGAACGTTTCGGTTTTTTGGTGAATGTTTTTTACTTGGACGCTTTGTGTATATATGCAGCTCCCATCCCAATTTGGAACATATTTGGAACCCTTAAAAACGTATTTGAATAAATATTTTTTTCAAAAAATTAAATTAAATTTATTAGGAACATTTATTTGATACGGAACATATTTAATATGTTCCAGGACCTAGGAACCAAAATTAAGCGTTCCAAATTGAAAATTACCTACCGTTCCTAAATGTCCATTTTGGTGTAGTGTGAATAGGGTCAAGCTAACTAATCAAGCACTTAGCACAAGCTAATGGACAATTTAAAAATATAAGTGCAAGAGAAGAAGCAACAATAATACCGACACATGATATATCCTGGTATCCTCCTAAGGGACACTCCAGTCCCAGAATTCTCTCCGGCTTTAATCCACTATTTGAGTAAATAGTTACACACGAGTTTGGATCCGAAGAACTCGTCAACTTCAACACGAGTTTGGATCTGAAGAACTCGCCAACTTCTTACACGAGAGTTTTAGTCCGAAGGCCTCTCTGACTTCAACCGAGAGTTTGGATACGGAGACTCTCCAACTTCAACCTTTCACAATAGGTTTTGATCTCCTTATACAACAAGATGAAGATCTTACTTTTCAACTCAATAACTCTAACACAATTTGTGGATGGCAAATAAAAGCTTTATAGAGTTGTTTGTGGATAGACTTTGGTGGTTTAGAAATTTTTAGGCTCAAAGCATCAACCTTGAATGAAGGGGTTCAAGGCTATTTATAATCAAAGTATTGAAAAGAGCTCAAAGGCAACTTTTCAGTCAGCGAACGGTATACCGTCGGTACGAACCAGCATACCGTCGGAATACCGGTCTGGAATTGCAACGGCTAAAAATATAGCCGTTGGGATCATTAAATGTTCGAAATCCAACCATTGGGTTTTTAACGTTACTGAATTGGTATACCGTCGGTAAAGATCGGTATTCTGTCGGTATGCCGATTTTGTAGACAGAAACTTTCTGTGAACAAAAATTGGTATACCATCGGTTTAGACCGGTATACCGACGGTATGCCAATTTTCATCAGAAAATAATCCTGGGCTAATTTCTACCCTACCTTTCGATTTTGCCATCCATTTCTTGTGTTTATAATTATTTTTAAGACTCATTACAGACTCCAGATATACTGTAGTAGGTATAGGCTTCTTCAGAGTCTTAAAATGATGATAGCGCTGCCCCCTCGACTCCCGTCCGTTGACCGGACAGCGGAACCCCCGAGTGCGTGGCTCCGGAGGTGTCGTCGGGTGGTTCAGAGAAATCTTGTGGGATCCGTCGTCTTTGGCCTACCATGATTTCTTCATTGTATATGTCCACATTGATCTTGCTTATTGCTTTACATGTTCGACGAATAAAGCAATATACATGTAGCAAATATGATAAGATAAGGCACAGTAGGACAATGCTAAGTTTAAGTATAAGAGCTATAGTGATAGCATAAATATTAGTGAGATCATAATGTTAAACTTAATTGAATAACCATAATCAAGACATAGTTTTGATTTTGGTAACTCAATTAAATTTAATATATAATAAAAACTCATATCACTAATATGTAAAATAATAAGCACATATCACCAAAGGTATAAGTATAAGTAGAAATGCTATAGTGATAGTATGAAGATTAGTGATAATGAAATGCTAAACTTAACAGATTAACCATATTCAAAAACATGATACAATCATTAGGCCAACACCGGTGAGTCTCTATATCGGAGCTACGGATTTTATATTTGGAAAGCCCACATATCGAACATTGTCCTCAAAAGTAGTATATCATATAGAATGGTTGTTGTCTAATTTACCCTGTCTCGATGCAGTTTACATACTCATATTTCTAGGAATGTTTACACCTGGCTTGCATATTATGTACCTTGTTACGTCCCGCTGAAGACCTGGTGTGAGACTCGTCTCACTGTATCGGTATTTATATACGGATACGTATTTTTCTACTGTGATTTGTATTTTCTTAATTTTTAGAATGTTTTAAAATTTTCCCAACTTATAGATTTTTTCCTTGACCGACATACCGTCATTGTACCAGTGTATACCGACGACATGTCTGTCACTCCCATTTTCTGTTATACGTATTTTTAGTATACGTATACGGATTTTTGACATTTGTCAGGTGACCCGTATTTTGACTTGTCTTTCTTAGCCTTTACATGGTTTAATCTTTTACTTGGTTTATTTTGGTTTGGTTCAACTTGGCATGAGTTGGTTTGGGTTGGGTTGAGATGAGAATGGTTTTGTATAAAAACCAACTTCTCTCTCTCTCTCTCTCCTCCATTTATTTCATTTACTCCTTCTTTTCTATTTGCTCCTCCTCCAAAATCTAGGCAAGTACATCTTGCCAAATTTTGAACAATATTATTCTTGTTTGTTCTATTATATTCCTTTCACGATTTTAAGTCTCTTTAGAACTTGAAGTTTTCGGTTTTGAAGCTTACATTTTTGCAGATCTAAGTTTGTAACTTTTCTTATTTTTTTGGTTTTGATCTCTTAAACTTTGTTATTTTTGAAAACTAATGGTTCCATGTTGTAGAAAATTCCATTCTACCCAATTTGGCTTTTTAACCACTTGATTTTGATTTAATTTGAGGAAGTTATGACATTTTCTTGTTCATGGGTTCCCCACACCTTTTGGTGCTGTCGGGACGATGAACGGTGCCGCGCGCAGTGTTTTCGCTGCCGCGCGCCCACGTGCCATGCTTGCGCGCAACGTACGTCGTGGGCTCTTTTGCCCTCGCACACATTGCAACTTGCGTGCCCGCGCGCCCGCGCAATTTTCTGCCGTGCAACGTAGTCATGCTTGCGCGCAATGTGCACCTTGGGCATTTTTGCCCGCGCGCAATGCGCAACTTATGCGGCCGTGCGCCCGCACAATTTTTTGTCGTGCAACGTAGGCCGTACTTGCGCACAACGTGCGTCGTGGGCATTTTTGCCCGCGCACAATACACAACTTGTGCGGTTGTGCGCCCGCACGATTTTCTGCCGCGTAACGTGCGTCGTGGACGTTTTTGCCCACGAACAATGCGCAACTTGCGCGGCCGTGCGCCTGTGCAATTTTATGCCGCACAACATGTATCGTGCTTGCGCGCAACGTACGCCGTGGACAGTTTTGCTCGCACAACTTGCACGCAGGTCACTCCAAATGACTGTTTTTGCCTCTTTGAGCTGTTTTGTAGCTAAAATCTTGAAAAACTCAAAACATGAAAGTTGTAGATCTTTGTCTTGGCTTTAAGAATCTTCTTATTTTACTTTAATCAGAGTTCATATGTGACTGATGATTTCAATCATAGTTGATCTTTTGGCATATTTTCTGTACTTGGCAGTATTTGATGTTTCTTAAACAAAAATGAATTTCTTAACATGATTAGATGATTTTGTACAGTAAGAGATTAATTTTACCCCCTTATATTCTTAACTCTAGCACAGATTCAATTATTATTTTGTATCAAGTAGTACTTTTTATTTATTCCTTCTTCTATGCCATGATACGTCTTTTATCTAATTCTTTCTACATGCGATCCTTATTTTTATGTTTGCTTATCCTTAGATAGTGGCCCGTCGGGGTGCACTCATGATTTATGTCTCTTCTTTGCTTAATCAAGATAGGGGCCCGTCGTGGTGCACTCATGCTACACGTCTCTTCTCTGCTTACTCTAGATAGTGATCCGTTGTGGTGCACTCATGTTACATATCTTTCTTTGCTTACATGATAGTGATCCGTCGTGGTGCACTCTTGAACATGCCTTTCCTTGCTTATATGATAGTGGCCCGTAGAGGCGCACTCTTAACAAGTACTCTTTACATGACAAGTAAACCTAACATGACATGCTTAATCAAGATGCTGTTGCGACGGCTATTTTCCTTTCTAATGTAACTCTTTTGAACACCGTGGTTGAATCCATTGTGTATGCGTGAACAAGGTACATGTCTCAACTTGTATCATGTCTAGGACATGGATTCCTGATTACCATGGTCAGGGATTCATACTGAATCTGACTAGGTTAATGACTAGATTGATCAAGTAGTTCATATAGAGAGATTTTCCAGTCACAGGCGATCCCGTTATATGGGTGCTTTAATTGGACTTGTAGCCTGCCGTCGAGTAGGACGCATTTCCAGCACGCTGTCATGTGTTGTACCCCCAAGTCACCTAATACAACTCTCTCAACTTGCAACTGGATAACCTGGATAGTCTGCAGGGCTTGTGAATGTGGGAATCTCTCATTGCATCTTATTAGTAATTAGCTTGTGATAACCCTAGCTAGTTAACGTATCAAGTCGTACTCATTGCTTGGCTGTGATTGATGGATGGAGTCAGTCCAGTCTAGTTTTGTCTAGGCAGTATCCGTATGTTTATTTTAGTACTTTATTATTTATGCTTTACTTTTGTCGATAAATGATCGGAGGATAAGTTCTGTTCAGGAGAAGGGTTACAATCCCGGTCCTTGTTTGGTTTACGGGTTGTAACTTGGATTCCGGAATAGTTTCTTAGTCATCTTATTATTTGTCGTCCTATTCAGTACTCACACATTCTACATGATCTTATGCTAAATATTGATTAGAGACTAAGTTCTGTTCAGAAGAAGGGTTACAACCTCGGTCCTTGTTTGGTTTACGGGTTGTAACTCGACTTCCAGAATAGTTCCTAAGTCATCCTATGATTGTCATTCTATTTAGTTCTCACATGCTCTCATGCTTTAGTTATCCTACATGCTCACATGTTCAGTTATCTTACAAGCTTTACATGATCCCTATGCTAATTCAACATGCTCTCATGACCCGGCTGGCTCACATGCTCACATGACCAGTTGATTTTACATATTCTCAAGCTTCCATTTACTTAGCATATCTACACTTTACATTATGTTTCATGTTTATTACTTTACGTCACATGATGCTTTACTTATTTTCTTTTCTATTCTCGAAATAAGTGCATTGTTAGTGCACGAGTCTCGATCCACATCTACTTATTTGTATCACTATCCATTGCTATGTTAGTTATTGCTGGTTTTAGTTCATAAGTTTGGCTTTCTTTGTGGTACTTGCTATTTGGGGTCTGACCCCACTGGTTTTGTTTAGCCAGATCTGATAGAGGAGCCCAAGGGATCTTTCGTACCATATACTCGACGATGACCATTCGGAGCACCAGAGTACCTGAGTGGGTTTCTTGTTTCATTCTCCCACTTGATATGTACATTTTTCTTTTATTGCGTTTAGCCTCCGAGCACGTGTTTAGCTCATATTTTTGGATCTTGACATTTAGCCTACGGGCCAAAACATGATGTGCGTATTCTAGACTATAGCTAGAGCTTATCATGTATGACTATTACTCTTGCTAGTTCTCTATTTTGTATTACTAGCTTCATGATAATCCATATATATATGGTTTGGGACGCTTTACTATTGTATGTCTGATGATCATACTTCTTGTATTTTGTATAATTGCCTGTGATTGAGATACCTAGGATTGTTTGACCTAGGATCGACTGTTGGCTTGTAGAAGTAACCCCCATGTCTTGACAGCTTATACGTGATTTTAGAGTACTAGCGTACTCTAGCATTACGTAGCTGGCCTTGTCCGTCCCCACTTGCTAGTATTTTGGTTCTGGGGCGTAACACAGGTTTTATTTGTGGCCCATGCTGGTCTAATTTATCAGATATGTGGGGGTTACTGATGTTTAGTTATCTCAATCACAATTATCCTTTATTGATATCCTTCGTATTATTCTCTATCTCTGATCCTTTGGCCTGATATCTGACTTGATCATTGATCTCTCATGTTCCCTTAATTTGATCCTTGTGTCCTTTAACTTTCAGGGGCACTGTTCCTAATCCTTCCGATTATCTTGTTTGAGTTCTGCCGATGGCAGGTCATGTATGTCCCAGAACCAGAATACCGGAGAGCGGAGGAATGACTCAGCCAGCTATGTATTACGGGTAGATGAATACCGTATAATACGATCAATGTTGTCTAACAGACGAGGGGGTACATACTACATAAAAGTCTCACGAGGGTTACTCGACATCTATTGTCTCAATCATTCAATCAAGAAGCAGTAATAGAGAACATGTAAGATAAAGTAGTAAGGCGTCCCAAATGCTCGGTCAAAATGTTCTTGAGGTCTGGCTTTACAAAATAAAGCCAGATGATATAACAAGATATACACAATCGTTATCAGCTGCAGTCTGACTTAGTTACAATTATATAAAAGTAAGTACAAGACTATCCGACTAACATGTCGGTGCCAAGCGGCAAAATGTAAAGTAAGTAACAAAACGAGCGGGGAAGCAAGGAACCCACTCGTGTCCTCCTGCGATCATCTCTCTAGTATTGACCATCTTGGAGGTAGAAATAAGCTGAGTCCTCGGGAACTGACTCTAAATCTGGCCATGCAAAACCAGAGAGGTTAGACCTCTAATAGCAAGTACCACAAGGAAGCACGACATGAGAATTAAAACTAGTAGTAAGAGTTGAGAATATGATAAATAAGTCTCCGCTTGCTACTGGGACTCACACAACATCACGACACTTCAAACCAACTTCCCAACCAAACAAGGATAGAAGTTGATCCGTCATGTCCTGACATTCTGATCATCTCAGTTAGTTAACGAAGTAAGTACAGTACACAAACAAATCAATTTAAACGGCAATACAACTACTACGGCTTGCTAACTGTAAGTTCCAAGTTGTCCTGGAAATATGCAATAAGGGATTCCTCAGTTCTTACTATGTACAAGCAAGGCTAGTCTATCCAATAATCAATTACGCCAATCATGAATTAGACGAGTTCCAATGGGACGCCCGTCATCAATATATGTAAAAATATAAGTAGATACCACTCCCTGCCTGTGTGGCAGATTTGCAGTATCTGTGGGAACCAGCCGGCATGTCGGGGCACTATTTGTCCCGAGATGGCCGCCATGTAAGAACTCGAAAATCCATTCTCTCCATGCAATCATTATTTTATTTAACTTAACAGTCCCTATGTTAATTGAAATCTTATGCCGTGGATCATGGTCATTTAGAATGAGTACTTTCGTACAGAGTACGATATGCATAACTCTACAACGATGTCCGTATGGTTAGGTTGTTGGTCTTACATAGCGTAATACAACAATCAAACCTAGCCACGGAATAATCATGCCTTGACTGTAAGGTACACATGCTGCTTTTATAGAAACAAGCTGAAGTCTGTACGTGTCCATATGCCCATGTTCGGGATCGGCTAGTCTATTGCAATGGTTCATGTTTAATATGAACGTGACTCATTCAATTTCAATAAGATGACTAGCCAGTCTCTTAGTTCCAACTAGGAACACATGATCAATCATTAGTCGAGGTAACAATCAATGTTAATTCGTGATGAGGCACGAAAGTCAACTAGCATTTGGTATGGTCGTATAACTCTCAGGGTCAAGTTCCAGTCATTCTGGGTATCCGTAAACTAATCGAGACACAGGGCCCATTCTGCAGAACAATATATAAAAATATTAACGTATCATGATTATATCGAGTTTATGTCAAAAGGCGTAAGGATATAATGAGGGGTGCCATGTACGCCAAAGGAGTACGCTCAATGAAATATACCAAGCCAGAAGAGTACGCCCAATGAAATACGCGTAAAGGAAGTAGCCTTACGCGCGTAAAGGAAGTAACATCACGCGTGAACGAATACGCGTAAAGAATAAAGTTACGTGTGAAACATTGTACACGTAAAGAATAGAGTTACACATAAAACATTGTACGCGTAAAGAATAGCATTACGCGTGAAACATTGTACGCATAAAGAATAGAGTTACGCGTAAAACATTGTACGTATAAAGAATAGCGTTATGCGTGAAACATTGTACGCGTAAAGAATAGAGTTACGCGTAAAACATTGTACGCGTAAAGAATAGCGTTACGCGTGAAACATTGTACGCGTAAAGGGATAGAATTACGCGTAAACTTGTACGCATAAAAGAATAAAGGAAATCATGTTACACGTGAAATAATAACATCAAGCCAGGGGAGTACGCGTAAGAAATAGAGTTACGCGTAAAACTTGTATTCGTAAAGGGTCGAGTTTACGCATGAATGAATACGCGTAAAGGAATACTGTTACGCGTAAATGAGTACCCGTAAAGGAAATACGTCAAGCCAGAGTAGACTTGCATAATCCAGATTCACGCTGACACGAATGATCGTGGACGTAGAGCTTGATATTACGCAGACACGTAAAACGTGGGCGTAGAGAACCTCTCGAACTCCAATTCCATGAAACCTTCAATCGAAGCCAAAAATGGGACTTCCATAGATCAAAATGGGATATAACACAAATCTCAACAACCTGGACTGCTCAAAATTTAGAAATAAGGAAGTTTGAGAGATCAAAACCATTAAAATCCAAAAATAGCAATTTCTAGATCTACAAAAATAAAACTCTCAAAATGGAAAATATTAAGTTTTAAACTATCTTAGAATCATGAGAGGAAGATAAATGAACCATAAAAATGGGTTTTTATGTGGAAGCAAGATGCACTTGCCATGCTCTTGGTAGGAGGAGAGAGTTATGAGAAAGAAGAAGAGTAAATGAGAATGAATGAAGAGAGAGAAAGGGTTGGGCTTTAAATGGAGATGATGGTAGGTAGGGAGTTGGTTGGGTTCATGATGAACCACCAAAACAAACCAACCCAAGTCGAACCCAAGAGCAAAAACAAAAGCAAAAAATAAAATACAGAAAAATAATTAGCAAAAAATTAAAGGAATTAAATACAGAATAAATGCATGATAAATATTAAATAAATACATTCAAGCATTACACGTATTAAAATATGCATTCTGGGAACGGAAAGTGACATCTCTACCCTCCTTAGAAAAATTCCGTCCTCTAAATTTCAAATCCAAGCAGAATATAAATATTAGAGCTAAACTAATCCAAGTATAAGCAATTTTAGCGAGCAAGCAGTCATTCTACATTATCAATAGCAAGTAATATATATATATATATATATATATATATATATATATATATATATATATATATATATATATATATATTTATCAATCTACGATATCAAGCAATTTCTACTCATATGGTGATAAGCATGAGGAATCAAGACAATCAAGGTACACGAAAAGAAATATACCTTGTGAGCCACATATGTGTGGATACCGTGATTGGATATCATCCTCACGTTCCCACGTTGACTCTCCTAAGGAGTGATGACCCCAAGCAACTCGGATAAGGCTAATTGTTTGGTTCTTGAGTATCTTCTCCCTTTGGTCCAAAATGGATACAGGCTGCTCCTTGTAAGATAGGTTGGTACCAACAACTAGCTCAGAATGATCGAGGATATGGCTTGGGTCCGATACATACCTACGCAATTGAGACACATGAAACACATCATGCACCTCTCGTAACGAAGGTGGAAGGGATAAACAATAAGCAACATCGCCTACCCTATCAAGGATAGCAAATGGTCCTACGTATCGCGGACTCAACTTCCCGCGAACGCCAAATCTAATGACCCCACGGGTAGGTGAGATTCGCAAGAACACGTGGTCCCCAACAGAAAATTCTAGCGGCCTACGATGCTGGTATGCCCAATGACGATGCCGATCTTGCGCAACTCGAAGTCGCTCCCTAATCCCTTTAACCACTTCAACTGTCTGAACAATCATCTCCGGGCCTAACATCTTCCTCTCTCCGATATCATCCCATGCCAGTGGCGACCTACGCTTCTTACTGTATAGTGCTTCGAATGGCGCCATCTGGATACTGGCTTGATAACTGTTATTGTACGAAAATTTGACTAAGTGCAGGTGACTCTCCCAAGATCCTCCAAAATCTAGGGTGCAAGCTCGTAACATATCTTCTAAAGTCTGAATTGTTCTTTCTGATTGCCCGTCTGTCTATGGGTGGTAGGCCGTACTAAATCTTAACTTAGTACCCAGGCTACGATGTAGACTCTTCCAAAAATGTGATATAAAACGGGTATCTCAATCTGACACATTACTGACAGGGACCCCATGCTGCCTGACTATCTGCTGCATATACAACTCTGCTAACTTTTTTGTAGATTGCCCTACTCTAAAAGAAAGAAAATGTGACACCTTTGTAAGCCGATCTACTATCACCCAAATAGCATCCTTACCACTTGGTGATCTCGGTAAACCGGTCACAAAGTCTATTGTGATATGTCCCCACTTCCATTCCGGGATAAGAAGCGGTTGTAATAACCCAGCTGGCCTCTGTTGTTCTGCCTTCACTTGCTGACATATTAAGCAACAAAAAACGAATCTAGCTATCTCCTTCTTCATTTCGTTCCACCAGAAGTGCTGCTTGATATCTTTGTACATTTTGGTCCCTCCGGGGTGTATAGAATACTGAGAACTGTGGGCTTCTGTCATAATCTCCTGTCTGATATCTCCACTTGGTACACCTAGACGTGATCCAAATCTAAGTGTACCATCTTCGTGAATTTTCATCTCCTTCCTGAGTCCTGACTCACATTCTGTCCTAAGCTTCTGAATCCTTGGATGTTGTGCCTGAGCTGCCTTGATCCTGTCTACTAAGTCGGATTGAACTCGTAACTTGCCAGAATTCCAACATCACTAGGAAGTATAGCCTCGATGCCCATCTCCTGAAGATCTTCTAAAATATGTTTTTGTGATGTTAACATAAATGTGCCGTCTCTCCTGCTAAGAGCATCTTCTACCACATTAGCCTTGCCTGGATGATACTGAAGCTCTACATCATAATCCTTGATCAACTCTAACCATCTTCTCTGTCTCATGTTTAGTTCCTTCTGAGTAAAGATGTACTTCAGACTCTTGTGGTCTGTGTACATGTCCACTCGATCACCGTACAAGTAATTCCTCCATAGCTTCAAAGCAAATACTACTGCTGTCAACTCCAAGTCATGAGTCGGATAATTCTTCTCATGGTCTCGAAGTTGCCTAGATGCATACGCTATCACCTTCCCATGTAGCATTAGAAAACACCCAAGTCCCTTTCCTGACGCATCACAATATACAGTAAAACCTCCGGGCCCAACTGGTAAAATAAGAATAGGTGCCGATATCAACTTCTGCTTCAAATTCTCAAATGATGCCTGGCATTCTGCCGACCAGACGAATGGCACATCCTTCCGTGTCAAGCGGGTCATGGATGCTGAGAGTCTTGTAAAGTCTGATACGAACCTTCTGTAATATCCTGCCAATCCCAAGAAACTACGTACATCTGCTACGGTCTTAGGTATTGGCCAACTCTCTACTGCTTCTACCTTCTTGGGATCCACTGCTACTCCAGCCACTGATATGATGTGCCCCAAGAATAAAATATGATCCGTCCAAAATTCACACTTGCTGAGCTTGGCGTACAACTGGTTCTCTCTCAGAACCTGTAACACTTTTCTGAGGTAATCTTCATGCTCTTCATCACTAGCTGAGTATACAAGAATGTCGTCGAGGAACACATCGAAAAATCAATCTAAGTACGGCATAAAGATGCGGTTCATTAAATCTATAAATATTGCTGGAGCATTGGTCAAACCAAACGGTATTACTAAGAATTCGTAATGCCCATACTTTGACCTGAATGCTGTCTTGGGAATATCCTTTTTTCGAACTCTCACTTGATGATACCCTGACCGAAGATCTATCTTGGAGAAAACCCTTGCTCTACGCAATTGATCAAACAAATCGTCGATTCTTGGTAGTGGGTACTTGTTCTTTACTGTTGCCGCGTTGAGCTTTCTGTAGTCAATGCACAATCTTGATGACCCATCCTTTTTCCCTACAAGTACTACTGGTGCTTCCCATGGTGATTCGCTTACCCGAATGAACTTCTTCTCCTTCAATTCCTCTATGTGCTGATACACCTTGGCCTGCTCTGAATCTGCCATTCTGTAAACTCGATCTGATATCGGTTTAGTTCCAGGTGCCAACTCTATACTGAACTCAATATCCCTAACCGGTGGTAGACCTGAAAGTTCTTCGAAAAATACATCAAGAAACTCTTCAACTATCTTTGGGACTAGAACTTCTTCCATTGCCGTCACTACTCCTTGTTTATGCTGGTATGTCTCTGATCTGACTAAGGTGAACCGCTTCATGCCTGGAATATTAAAAGATACACTCCCTCTACGATAATCTATTGTTGCATGACTGTCTTTCAACCAGTCCATGCCTAAGATAACGTCGAAATTTCCAACAGAAAATTCTATCAACCTGGCGGGTAAGGAACGCCCGTAAACTACAACTCTACACGCTAGAATAACTCTACTAACTCCTACGAGCCTATTACCAGTGAGTATATTCAACCTACCTGGTAATGCCTCGAATTCCATTCCTAGTCGTGTCGTAAATTGTGCAGATATAAATGAGTGTGATGCTCCCGAATCAAACAATGCTACTGCAGGATATAAGGCGACGAGAATGTTACCTGACACAACATCTCCTGATGCCAATGCCTCTCCCAAGGACATATTGAATGCCTGCCCTCGGCCTCCTTGTTGGTTCCCATGCGACGGTCTAACCTGGTGTTGCTGCTGCCCCTGTCTTGGTGATGCTGGGGTGGTCTTTGTTGTTGCTCCTGCATCGGCGGTCCCTGCTGCCGAAACATCTGAGCCTGTGACATCAACGGACGTTGTGCCAATGGTCTCACCGCTACCGCTGGTCCTCCCGACCTCAAACTCATAGGACAGGTGGAAACTCGATGATCTGGACTTCCACATATCAAACACTGTCCGTTCAATGTCCGACACACACCTCTAGTGTGCCCTGTCTTCCCACAATAGGTACAGCCCGCTGGGGGTTGCTGGTTCTTCCTCTGCTACTGCTGCTGCTGCTACTGCTGCTACTGCCTTGTTGGTGGTGCTGGCCCCTGTATCGCCACATAGTGAATGTGAATGCCAGAGGGTTGTGTTGTAACTCGGGAAGCTGCTCCCCCTCCTCCTTCAATCTGATTGTAAGATCTCTTCTGACCTTCAGTCCTTAATGTGATCCTCTGGATTGTGATCTCATGCCTCCGGGTTGCCATCAATACATCATCGAAAGTCTGGTAGTTGTGTCCCTCTATCAATTGCAAGAGTTCAAGATGAAACCCTTGCTGAAACCTCATAGCCCTCTGGCTCTCTGTTGCTACCATCTCCGGGGCGAACCTACTCAGTCTGCAGAACTCTGCCGCATAAGCATCCACTGTCTTGTCGACCTGCATGAGGTTGATAAACTTCTGTTGTAGCTCAAACTGCGCCACAACTCCATAGTACTTTATCTTGAACCTTGCAGTAAAATTATCCTAAGCTATAAGACGTCTGATGCCCACTTCTTCTGATTTCTACCAATCACGTGCGAGGTCCTGAAGCAACATCTTCACTAGATCCACACGTTCTTCCGTCGGTACCTTAGCCGTTGTCAAAATAGCCTCGATGTCCTTAAGCCATGCATCTGCTGAAATGGCATCTTCCGTGCCCTCGAAATGATGGGAGTTATACATACAAAATCTGGTTGATGCTCCTGAATCAGTCCTCACCCCTCTATGCAAAGCCGTCTGCAATCCTTGGTTGAGTAATACATTTTGCTCTTGCTGTTGAGTGTGCATGCATTGCTGGGCCAACATCTGATGTTGCTGAGTAGCCATCATCCCTTTTATGATCTCCAGAAGGACTGGTGTGTCTACTGCCATAGTGGTAGGTGGAACTGTTGGTAGTGTTGGAACCTCCGGATACTACAGTCCAACGGTTGGTTCCACTATCACCTCTTCTCGGATGGTCTCTTGAGGTAGTACCGGCCTTTGTTGCTGACCGATATGGTCATGTTGTTCGTGTTGCCCTTGTTGTTGTTGTCCAGCTCTGACAGATGCGGACGAGGTGCCCCTAAGAAAAGGGACAAGAGAGAAATCAAACGATCGGACAGAAAAGATCAATGAAGTCAAAGGATACCGGAATGTCAAGTTAGGATCGAGAGTAACGAATCATGAGATCAAAGGGAAAAATGTGTGATTGAGACATCCTATAAATTAAAACACCCCACAAGTCTGAAATCAGACCTGTATGGGCCACCACTAAAACCTTGTCACGTCCCAGAACCAGAATACCAGAGAGCGGGAGAATGACTCAGACAGCTACGTATTACGGGTAGATGAATATCACATAATACGATCAATGTTGTCTAACAGACGAGGGGATGCATACTACATGAAAGTCTCACTAGGGTTACTCGACATCTATTGTCTCAATCATTCAATCAAGAAGCAGTAATAGAGAACATGTAAGATAAAGCAGTAAGGCATCCCAAACGCTCAGTCAAAATGTTTTTGAGGTCTAGCTCTACAAAATATAGCCAGATGATATAACAAGGTATACACAATCGTTATCAGCTGCAGTCTGACTTAGTTACAATTTTGTTAAAGAAAGTGCAAGACTATCCGACTAACATGTCGGTGCCAAGCGGCAAAATGTAAAGTAAGTAACAAAACGAGCGGGGAAGCAAGGAACCCACTCGTGTCCTCCTGCGATCATCCCTCTAGTATTGACCATCTTGGAGGTAGAAGTAAGCTGAGTCCTCGGGAACTGGCTCTAAATTTGGCCATGCAAAACCAGAGAGGTTAGACCTCTAATAGCAAGTCCACAAGGAAGCATGACATGAGAACTAAAACCAGTGGTAAGAGTTAAGAATATGATAAATAAGTCTTCGCTTGCTACTGAGATTCACACAACATCACGACACTTCAAACCAACTTTCCAACCAAACACGGATAGAAGTTAACCCGTCATGTCCTGACATTCTGATCATCTCAGTTAGTTAACGAAGTAAGTATAGTACACAAACAAATCAATTTAAACGGAAATACAACTACTACGGCTTGCTAACTGTAAGTTTCAAGTTGTCCTGGAAATATGCAATAAGGGATTCCTCAGTTCTTACTATGTACAAGCAAGGCTAGTCTATCCAATAATCAATTACGCCAAACATGAATTAGACGAGTCCCAACGGAACGTCCGTCATCAATATATGTAAAAATATAAGCAGATACCACTCCCTGCCCGTATGGCAGATTCGCAGTATCTGTGGGAACCAGCCAGCATGTCGGAGCACTATTTGTCCCGAGATGGCTGCCATATAAGAACTCGGGAATCCATTCTCTCCATGCAATCATTATTTTATTTAACTTAACAGTCCCTATGTTAATTAAAATCTCATACCGTAGATCATGGTCATTCAGAGTGAGTACTTTCGTACAGAGTACGATATGCATAACTCTACAATGATGCCCGTGTAGTTAGGTTGTAGGTCTTACATAGCGTAATGCAACAATCAAACCTAGCCACAGAATAATTATGCCTTCACTGTAAGGTACACATGCTGCTTTATAGAAACAAGCTGAAGTCTGCACGTGTCTATATGCCCATGTTCGGGATCGGCTAGTCGATTGTAATGGTTCATGTTTAATATGAACGTGTCTCATTCAATTTCAATAAGATGACTAGCCAGTCTCTTAGTTCCAACTAGAAACACATGATCAATCATTAGTCGAGGTAACAATCAATGTTAATTCGTGATGAGATACGAAAGTCAACTAGCATTTGGTATGGTCGAGTCTATAACTCTCAGGATTAAGTTCCAGTCATTCTGGATATCCGTAAACTAATCGAGACACAGGGCCTATTCTGCAGAACAATATGTACAAATATTAACGTATCATGATTATATCGAGTTCATGTCAAAAGACGTAAGGATATAATGAGGGGTGCCATATACGCCAAAGGAGTACGCTCGATGAAATATGCCAAGCCAGAAGAGTATTCCCAATGAAATACACGTAAAGGAAGTAGCCTTACGCGCGTAAAGGAAGTAACATCATGCATGAACGAATACGCATAAAGAATGAAGTTACTCGTGAAACATTATACGCGTAAAGAATAGAGTTACACGTAAAACATTGTACGCGTAAAGAATAGCGTTACGCGTGAAACATTGTACACGTAAAGAATAGAGTTACGTGTAAAACATTGTACGCGTAAAGAATAGCGTTACGTGTGAAACATTGTACGCATAAAGAATAGAGTTATGCGTAAAACATTGTACGCGTAAAGAATAGCGTTACGCGTGAAATATTGTACGCATAAATAATAGAGTTACGCGTAAAACATTGTACACGTAAAGAATAGCGTTACGCGTGAAACATTGTACGCGAAAAGGAATAGCATTACACGTAAACTTGTACGTGTAAAAGAATAAAGGAAATTATGTTACGCGTGAAATAATAACATCAAGCCAGGGGAGTACGTGTAAGAAATAGAGTTACGCGTAAAACTTGTATGCGTAAAGGGTCGAGTTTACGCATGAATGAATACGCATAAAGGAATACTGTTACGCATAAATGAGTATGCATAAAGGAAATACGTCAAGCCAGAGTAGACTTGCGTAATCCAGATTCACGCTGACACGAATGATCCTGGGCGTAGAGCTTGATATTACGCGGACACGTAAAACGTGGGCGTAGAGAACCTCTCAAACTCTAATTCCTTGAAACCTTCAATCGAAGCCAAAAATGGGACTTCCATGGATCAAAATGGGGTATAACACAAATCTCAACAACCTGGACTGCTAAAAAATTAAAAATAAAGAAGTTTGAGAGATCAAAACCATTAAAATCCGAAAATAGTAATTTCTAGATCTACAAAAATAAAACTCTCAAAATGGAAAATATTAAGTTTTAAACTATCTTAGAATCATGAGAGGAAGATAAATGAACCATAAAAATGGGTTTTTATGTGGAAGCAAGATGCACTTGCCTATGCTCTTGGTAGGAGGAGAGAGTTATGAGGAAGAAGAAGAAGAGTAAATGAGAATGAATGAAGAGAGAGAAAGGGTTGGGCTTTAAATGAAGATGATGGTAGGTAGGGAGTTGGTTGGGTTCATGATGAACCACCAAAACAAACCAACCCAAGCCAAACCCAAAGAGCAAAAACAAAAGCAAAAAATAAAATACAGAAAAATAATTAGTGTAAAAATTAAAGGAATTAAATACAGAATAAATGCATGATAAATATTAAATAAATACATTCAAGCAGTATACGTATTAAAATACGCATTCTGGAAATGGGAAGTGACAGGTCAACAATCTTCTGTCAGGCCAATTGTGGAGGATCAGTCTCAGCATTCAGATACAGAGTCAGGAGTTGACTCAAGGGCAGAGATGTCAGCCCATCCCGATCATCCAGCTGTGCCCGTACAGTCAGCAGTCTGAGCGGAGGTAGTTCCAAATTAGCCTGATGTACCTGCACTCATAGGGATTATCAAAGAAATGATAGAGTCACGGCAACGACGAGATCTCGTTCTCCAGCAGAGTGTCCAGATGTTGATAGACCGAAGTAAGCAAGGAATACCCGAAAAATTTTAGGCCAAGGACTGGCAGCCAGAGGAAGTACGGATTGGAGCCAGACAGTACCAGTCATCTAGTCAGTCAGCATATCGAGCCCGGCCTACTATAGAGGCAGTACGAGAGTGGAAGCATATAGCTAGGAGGACCACATACAGAACTGAGGGTCGTAAGAGGTACCATTCATCCGTATTAGACTTTTTACCCCGACGTCCATCATAAGTACCAGCATACCAATGTCCATACCAGCACCAGGAGTTACCAACCGTATGTTCCTTCTGTGGAAGTGAAGGGCACACTCATCTTACTTATCGGAGGGCTAACTTTCTATGTTTATCGTACGGTTCACCTGACCACATGATAGAAATTTGTCCCCAGACGGGTCAAGGTGGATCGTCATCCTTCCAGCCTTTCAACCAGCAGGCACCAGTGCCGGTTCAGCAGCAACAAGCTCAGCGACAGAGGAACCAGCGACAGTATCAGGCAGAACAAGTAGCATGTACCTATTGTGGCAAGTTGGGGCATCACAGATCAGTTTGTCGGACGACCAATAGGCGATGCTTTCGCTATGGAGCAGAGGACCATTCAATTAGCATTTGCCCCTATCTGACATCTTAAAGACGACCAGTTACACCAAATGTACCACTGCAGTCCTTTCAATCACCCCCAGTATCACCTCCCGTAGTGGATGAGCAGCTAGGGCCAATACTCGATGTACAACCATTGGTACAATACCTACCGCAATCATGAGCTCAGAGGGTCAGGCAGCTCAAAGCACAGTTGTTTGCGCAGTACCAGGATCAGCTGTAGTATCGACATGAGGGTTGTACCTTAGGAGTCTCAGGTACCATCTTCATGGTCTTCTTTTAGTTATGATCTTTGGACCTGTCTTTCAGTAGCAGGCCAAGTAGTGGTAGTATATCTTGGGTTCTTGCAGGAAACCTTGTATTCTATCTATATATGGAGTACAATGGTCAGCTTGACTTAATCGGTGAGTGAATGCAAGTTTCTCGTCCCACTTTTCTGTCCTCATAGTCGAGACATGTGATAAATATCAGGTATCTCGACTACGAAGATACGTCCTGGGTAGAGTTATGTCTTGGACTAAGTCATTGGTACCGACTTACTTTGAGACTTGACCTTTATCCATTTTAGAGTCAGTATAGGCCAGCGAGGACGTTGGTCCCTACTCTACTGACTCAGGAGACATATCTATTCATATGCCTCCAGCCCTTCTTGATTGTGGTTGTGTTATTGCTTATGCATTTATTTAGATTACTATTGCTTATGCATTCATTTACTTATGTGCCATGCTTCATTTTATGGAGATAGTTGTATTTTCTTAAGCTTTTCTTTTGGTTATCATGCTCGACTAGCTTTAGAAAATTCTGAGGACGAAATTTTTCTAAGGATGGGAGAGGTGTGAGACTCGTCTCACTGTATCGGTATTTATATACGGATACGTATTTTTGAACTGTGATTTATATTTTTTTAATTTTTGGAATATTTTAAAATTTTTCCAACTTATAGATTTTCTCCTTGACCAGCATAACACCATTGTACCAGTGTATACCGACATCATGTCTGTCACTCCCATTTTCTGTTATATGTATTTATAGTATACGTATACGGATTTTTGACATTTGTCAGGTGATCCATGTTTTGACTTGTCTTTCTTAGCCTTGACTTGGTTTAATCTTTTACTTGGTTTATTTTGGTTTGGTTTAACTTGGCATGAGTTATTTTTGGTTGGGTTGAGATGAGAAGGGTTTTGTATAAAAACCAACTTCTCTCTCTCTCTCTCTCTCTCTCCTCAATTCGTTTCATTTACTCCTTCTTCTTCATTTGCTCCTCCTCCAAAACCTAGGCAAGTACATCTTGCTAAATCTTGAATAATGTTATTTTTGTTTGTTCTATTCTCTTCCTTTCATGATTCTAAGCCTCTTTAAAACTTAAAGTTTTCAGTTTTGAAGCTTACATTTTTGCAGATCTAAGTTTGTAACTTTTTTTTTTGGTTTTGATCTCTTAAATTTTGTTATTTTTGAAAACTAATGGTTCCATATTGTAGGAAATTTCATTCTACCCAATTTTGGATTTTGAACCACTTGATTTCGATTTATTTGAGGAAGTTATGTTATTTTCTTGTTCATGGGTTCCCCACACCTTTTGGTGCTGTCGGGACGATGAACAGTACCGTACGCAGTATTTTCGCTGTCGTGCGCTCGCGCGTCGTGCTTGCGCGTAACGTGCGCCGTGGGCACTTTTCTCTCGCACACATTGCAACTTGCGCGGCCGCGCGCCCGTACGATTTTTTGCTGCGCAACGTGCGTCGTGCTTGTACGCAACGTGCACCGTGGGTGTTTTTGCCCGCGCGCAATGCGCAACTTGCGCGACCGCGCGCCCGCACAATTTTTTGTCGTGCAATGTGCGTCGTACTTGCGCGCAACGTACGCCGTGGGAAGTTTTGCTCGCGCAACTTGCGTGCAGGTCACTCCAAATGACTGTTTTTGCCTCTTTGAGCTATTTTGTAGCTAAAATCTTGAAAACCTCAAAACATGAAAGTTGTAGATCTTTATCTTGGCTTCAAGAATCTTCTTGTTTTACTTTAATCCGAGTTCATATATGACTGATGATTTCAATCATAGTTGATCTTTTGGCATGTTTTCTGTACTTGGCAGTATTTGATGTTTCTTAAACAAAAATAAATTTCTTAACATGATTAGATAATTTTGTACAGTTAGAGATTAATTGTACCCCCTTATATTCTTAACTCTAGCACAGATTCAATTATTATTTTATGTCAAGTAGTACTTTTTATTTATTCCTTCTCCAATGCCATGATACATCTTTTATCTAATTCTTTCTACATGCGATCCTTATTGTCATGTTTGCTTATTATTAGATAGTGGCCCGTCGGGGTGCACTCATGATTTATGTCTCTTCTTTGCTTAATCTAGATAGTGGCCCGTCGTGGTGCACTCATGCTACACGTCTCTTCTCTGCTTACTCTAGATAGTGATCCGTTGTGGTGCACTCATATTACATATCTTTCTTTGCTTACATGATAGTGATCCGTCGTGGTGCACTCTTGAACATGCCTTTCTTTGCTTACATGATAGTGGCTCGTAGAGACGCACTCTTGACAAGTACTCTTTACTTGACAAGTAAACCTAACATGACGTGCTTAATTAAGATGCTGTTGCGACGGCTATTTTCTTTTCTAATGTAACTCTTTTGAACACTGTGGTTGAATCTATTGTGTATGCGTGAACAAGCTATATGTCTCGTCTTGCATCATGTCTATGACATAGATTCCTGATTACCACGGTCAGAGATTCATACTAAATCTGACTAGGTTAATGACTAGATTGATCAAGTAGTTCATATAGAGAGATTTTCCAGTCACAGGCGATCCCGTTATCTGGGTGCTTTAATTGGACATGTAGCCTGCCATCGAGTAGGGCACATTTCCAGCACACTGTCCTGTGTTGTACCCCCAAGTCACCTAATACAACTCTCTCAACTTGCAACTGGATAACCTGGATAGTCTGCAGGGCTTGTGACTGTGGGAATCTCTTATTGCATCTTATTAGTAATTAGCTTGTGATAACCCTAGTTAGTTAACGTATCAAGCCGTACTCATTGCTTGGCCATGATTGATGGATGGAGTCAGTCCAGTCTAGTTTTGTCTAGGCAGTGTCCGTATGTTTATTTCAGTACTTTATTATTTATGCTTTACTTTTGTCGGTAAATGATCGGAGGCTAAGTTCTGTTCAGGAGAAGGATTATAACCTTGGTCCTTGTTTGGTTTACGGATTATAACTTGGATTCTGGAATAGTTTCTTAGTCATCTTGTCATTTGTCGTTCTATTCAGTACTCACACGTTCTACATGATCTTATGCTAAACATTGATTAGAGACTAAGTTCTGTTCAGAAGAAGGGTTACAACCCTGATCCTTGTTTGGTTTACGGGTTATAACTCGACTTCCGAAATAGTTCCTAAGTCATCCTATGATTGTCATTCTATATAGTTCTCACATGCTCTCATGCTCTAGTTATCCCACATGCTCACATGTTCATTTATCTCACAAGCTTTACTTGATCCCTATGCTAAGTCAACATGCTCGCATGACCCGGCTGGCTCACATGCTCACATGACCAGTTGATTTTACATATTCTCAAGCTTCTATTTACTTAGCACATCTACACTTTATATTATGTCACATGTTAATTACTTTATGTCACATGATGCTTTACTTATTGTCTTTTCTATTCTCGGGATAAGTGCATTGTTAGTGCACGAGTCTCGATCCACATCTACTAATTTGTATCTATATCCATAGTTATGTTAGTTATTGCTGGTTTTAGTTCATAAATTTGGCTTTCTTTGTGGTACTTGCTATTTGGGGTCTGACCCCACTGGTTTTGTTGGGCCAGATCTGATAGAGGAGCCCAAGGGATCTTTCGTACCATCTACTCGACGGTGACCATCCGAAGCACCAGAGTACCTGAGTGTGTTTCTTGTTTCATTCTTCCACTTGATATGTACATTATTCTTTTGTGGCGTTTAGCCTCCGAGCACGTGTTTAGCTCATATTTTTGGATCTTGACATTTAGCCTACGGGCCAAAACATGATGTGTGTATTCTAGACTATAGCTAGAGCTTATCATGTATGACTATTACTCTTGCTAGTTCTCTATTTTGTATTACTAGCTTCATGATCATCCATGTATATATGGTTTGGGACGCATTACTATTGTATATTTGATGATTATACTTCTTGTACTTTGTATAATTGTCTGTGATTGAGATACCTAGGATTGTTTGACCTAGGATCGACTGTTGGCTTGTAGAAGTAACCTCCATGTCTTGACAGCTTATACGTGATTTCAGAGTACTGGCGTACTCTGGTATTACGTAGCTGGCCTTGTCCGTCCCCACTTGCTAGTATTTTAGTTCTGGGGCGTGATACCTGGTTTCCTTCCAGGTTGGCTGAGTAGGTTTGGTTGAGCACCTTACTGGATTGTTGATGGTATTCATTCATTACAGGTATTTAATCTTCCAGAGTTATATGTTTCATTAACTGTTATTTGCATATGCTTAGTAGCCTAGTATTTATAGACTCATTTTACGTTTTCGAGTCTATTCGAACAAGTATGATTACTGGGCTGCAGACTAGTATTCATATTTTCCTATCTTATGTTTCCGTTGCTTGGATTGAGATATAGAGTTGATGCAGTGGTAGTTACACCATTTCGAACAGCTTATACGTATTCTAGTTGGATTAGAGTTTGGTTGAATATGTAGCTGGCCAATGCCACTGGTTCGATCTCGCATATTTTGGGACTGAGACGTGACACAAATAGCTAAGGAGGAAGAACAAAATGATATAGAAATAGATAGATGTCAAAGTACAATACAACCTAAACAGAAATAAGTCTAAGAGTTTTCATCACATCCCAAAAAGTAGAAGTAATATATATACAACTCAGGAAAGATAACTAGAAACAAATTCAGACAACGTCTTAGCAGTCTAATCAAGGCACTACTAGTGTCTCCTCTAAGCTAACAGGATCCTCTTGATGATCCGGGTCACAATCGTCATCCATGCCTGCTCCATAATAGGTCGTGCAGAAATCTTCAAAACCTTCTGAAAAATATATCCAGTCAAGATTGGAGCGAAGTAATTAAACTCTGAAAGCAGTGCCATTGCATAGTAGGAATTATATAACTCACAATAGAATAAAATACATGATATACTGGAATATAAATATAGAGAAATGGAGAAATATGATCATGAAGACATGAGGAAACTGAGTACATGAATAAAATAGAGAACCTGTTAACTTGAATGGTCACTAGTGATTTAAAGCACAAGACAGTTATGTGATTGGTTTAGGTTGTACATGATTATTCTACGGTAACTCGATTATACGTGAAAGGTATAATCGACATATACATAATCTGCACTAAGGGATTTAATCACATACATACTTCTACTCCCCCGCCCCAATCAATACACATAGATATGATCATGACATGTTAGGTACATGATTGTTAGTTTGCACATAAAACACATGCGAGCACATGAGAGTACATGAGAGCATATAAGACTACATAAATAATACGAATACAAGGAGTACACAATGTACATAATAAAGCACATGAACATAAAATATCCGATGTACCATATAAGGGATAATATCTCCTGCAAGATCCATTTAGTATCAATCCGTATAACAATGTGTCAATATCAAGTAAAGTAGTCTAGAGAAAGTAATATAGATACTATTATGATAAAAACAATCAGAGGTAGGTACTCGTCTGATATCCTGAACAATGACTGAGTATCGACGTCTGAACTGGCGTCACAAATACCTATTATAAATTTACAGGATTACAAAGTGTTCTAGAGTAAATAATAGATTTAGATGCGCTATTTACATGCTGCTACGCCTCTTCTAGGTCAGAGAAGTTAAACTAGGTCAACTCTAGTCGAAATTGGTCAACTTGGTTAAATGAGTCTACTCTAGAATTATGGAACCATACTTTAAGTTTCTAGGCTATATTAGTTAAATATGATATTATGGTATTTATATATGGGCTGATACTATAGGATTTAGGCCGATACCAAAATGGAAATGGAGAACCAGTATACTGACACAAGATATTAGTATAAATGATACTTAACATACCTCACATGAATAACATAGATATAGATATCCTATCTACTATTGCTGCTGTAGCCAAAGGGCTAATTGAGCCTTACCCCTACCAATGCCAACCCTGTCCTAAGTAACTGATGTCATAAACCAGTCCTTAACTATATATAAACTTGTTTCTATATGATCCTCTACTAAATAGGATACTCCCTAGAGTAGACTACTACTTCTAGTGCTAAGCTAACTGCTACTGCAAACTCAAACCTGTCCCTCTTCTCATTAACTAATGTAAGACTGAAATGAAGGCCTAACTACTCTACTTTAACTGTTATGCAACACCTATAGCTAGGACTGAAATAATACTAAGACTGATACTAAAAGTGGCTTCATGTAGGTGACTGACACATCCCTAATAGAAACCATACTCATTATTGATATCTCAGTTTATATGAACTGAGACAAGTATCATGACTGATACATGTCTATTTGTACACTGGCATTCAGTCCATCCTAACTGTCTACTGTAGCCTCAATACTCAACCATATACAATCAATACAACTGATACATAAATGGCTCCTATTTCAATATGCCATACTTCCTTCATATTCACTAATACTTGTTGCCTTTGCTATGCTACAGTAGATAATGTTGCAGCTAAACTCAACCTCGAGCCTTACCTATAATGATGTATGAAGGTGCCTTAAGGTCCTTAACTATATATAAAGTATGATATATACCAAAGAATGAGGAATCAATATAACTGATACAAAGTTTGCAATATAACTGAGATCATGGTGAGGTTTAAGACTGAATCAATAAATGAGATTGAACAAATGGTAATTCTATAAACTGAACAAGGGTATGAAATTCCCTTTCACTAGGGCTTAGGGACTGGTCATATGGACTACTCGAGCCCCCACTCTCTCTAGTAATACTGATATAAAGTATATTCAACTTCCTATTGCATTCGAATTGCCTAACTTTCCCCCCTCAATTCCAGTTAACTAAACACCCAAACCCCTTCTTTGGAGACCTATACAAATGCAAACGAGAGTTGAACACACTAACTATGGACTACTACAAGATGTAATAGGACTGCACAAGAAAATGACTGAAACCACATCACTATAGGACTAACCAATAGATAAAATCCCTTCATTCTCCACAGTCCTACCAACTGATACAAAACCAATTTAACTAAAGATTGAACAAATTACGAATGAGACTGAACATATAATGAAGGGACTGAAACAAAGTAAGTTCAGGTTGACTGAACATAAAATACAACAAGGACTGAACCAGTGGAGTGATGATAGAACAATATAGATTGAAATTAAAGCTAATAAGGACTAAACTTGATGTGTGGGACTGAGATAATTAGTCCACTCTTCCTCCCTACTCAAACAGTGAACACTTGATGCAAGGATTCCTATACCCTGCTATTTAACAGGAAAAGAACTGAACAAAAGTAGTGGACTGAACAAATGTCTAGGACTGATACACTATAACAGAAAATGATACCATACATAGGACTGAACCAATGCAAGTATAGACTGAATAAATTAGGGAAATAGGACTGAACAATCATATAACTGATACCAACAGCCCAATACTCGAGCTCATCTTCTGTTCACTAATACACTATATGAATGACTGATACAAAAGATTTCTCTTTAGCCGATAGCAATATATATATATATATATATATATATATATATATATATATATATATATATATATATATATATATATATATATATATATATATATATATATATATATATTTTTTATATATATTTATATATTTATATATATATATATATATATATATATATATATATATATATATATATATATATATATATATATATATATATATATATAGGATTAATAAAAAAAATATATATATATATATATAGGATTATGTAGCTGTACTCTAGATTATATAGGAATGATACACATGAGTGTAGGACTGATGCTCAATCAGTCTACTGACCGATAACACATATCAGTATACTGACTGATGCACCCTCATATCTAAACTAAAACAAGGGTTCAATCTAAGGACTGATAACATAATTAGAGGACTGAACATAGATAGACAGGGACTGAAAGTTAGTTTAAATCCTAACCTATATCTCTAAACTAAAAGCAGTGACTGATATAAAGAAATGAAGGTTAAGACTGAACATAAAACAAACAGGGACTGACTTAATAGATGCCTGAACCAAAAATGGGCTGAACATTAGTACATCCCTATCTCAAATTAGTGCACTGATTGATACCAAAATAAGGCATGGACTGACTGATATAACATTGAATATCAACAGCCCAAAATGTATACCAAACCGTCCACACAATAATACAAATAGTCCACACATTGCACAAGTCCCCAAGGCACACAAAACTCATCAAACTTAATCCTAATCATTAGATAGTCTCCCAATTGCTAACCTATATTAATGCACTCCTAATTCAATGGTCAAAACTGGAATTAGAACATTGGGTGCTCTTTTGGCCATTTTGTCAAACACTTGGCGTGCGTATCGGATACGTCCATGATACTCACTCCAAATGGATCCAAACTTGACTCAAAGCACACCCACATATTCTAAATCACTAGCATGACCTAAATAATCTATTCATAAACCCTAAAATTACTATTCTCGGATTTCCCCCCTAATTTGAGTCAAATACAAAGAAAAAATTCCTCAAATAGGAAGAAAAGAGTCTAAACTCCTCACTAATGGCAACCCTAATGTATGGGGGTTCCTATTTGATGCATCTACACTATTTACTATGAATTAAAAGGATTTAGAATACATATACCTATTGGAAAATGAATTTTCAATAAAAAAAAGTCCTAAGATCTAGAAGCTCTCAAGCTCCAAGTGCTCAAATCTTTCCAAGCTTGCTTCTAGAGCCTTCTCATCTCCAAGAGAAGGAGAATGAGACCAATTTGAGAGAATTTGGAGAAGATTTGAGTGTAGGAATAATTTGGAGAAGAACTCCTAAACTAGGGTTAGGTTTTGGAATGAAAGGAGAAAAAAGAAGAAGATGTTCCTCTTAAATGGATGGGGTGGCTGCCATAGGCTAGGTTTGGGGGTTTTAGGCTTGGTGAAATGTCTAGGAAGCCCTCTCAACTTGTCATGACAAGTTCTAGTGAAAATGCTTTCTTCTAATTAGATGTTTAGCCAAATTTCTAAATGACTTGCTAGTCTAGCTAGAGACTAACTTAATAAAATTGGTTTGTTGATTGTCTAATCTCACTAATTAGGTCCACTAGGGTTACTAACAATTATTCTAACTAAAGGCTAACCAGTAGTCATAATCAATAATATAGTATGTGCACTATATTAAATATTATAAATAATTAATCCCAAAATTATAATTATTAGTTTTGTAAAATAATTTTATGACTCAAAATGTAATTTGAATTCACAATAATAACAAGAACTAGAAAAAAAGTCAAAAATACCCTCTTCGGAAAGTGGTAGTTACAGTTGGCACGTAGTTGGCGCGGTGCGCACGGATGGCGCAGTCGTGTCTGTGCACGATCTGAACGGTTATAAAACGTTCGAAAATGATTCCTTACACGTCCTGAACGTTTCGTATACTGGACGGTTACTGCACGCGCCTATATAAGTTACTGTCTTCTCTCTCACAGTGCTCTAAGTTCATTCTACAAGTTTCTTACAAAAATTTCCAGATAGCAGAGAAGAAAGAAATAGATGGAGTTCTGTCCATCCGAGGAGTCAGAAGAGCAGAGTGTTCCATAATTTGTCTTCGAATTTGTTGGTTCCTGGAAGCTGTTCGTGTGGAACGAATCTAGCTTTGAGCAAAGGTGATTCGTCACCCAAGCAGGCCATCATCTTCTTCTGTTCATTTCTTTTTCCATTCATCTTCTCCACTTGTATCTTGTTCTGAACGAGATCATTTATGATCTAATCAGAAACTGTTTGTGGGCTTCCATTGTTGCTGCTACGAAATCTTTTGTGCCTTCTTCGAAGTGTTACATTTGATTTCGTTTATCTGAATCCTCCGGGATCTCAGTTGTCCACCTTCCTTGAAGTATTGACAAAATCAGTTTTTCATCTTAAAATCATGCCTCAGGAATAGCAATCTCAAAGCTAGATTTACAAGATAGGAAACTCTCGTGCTCAACTCATCAGTTTCAACTTTAATAAGTTAGAGAAATTTGATGGAGAGCACTACCAAGTCTGGAAGAGGAAGGTTAGCCTCAATCTTCAACTCGTGGACGTCGACCGTGTGTTATCTGAGGAAGAAACAAAGGTTCCAGAAACTGGGACTACGAATACGATTGCTGCTGTTACCGCCAAACAATCCAAATAGAAAAGGAAGAATAGTCTTTATAGGATGAAGGACTCCCTGGCATAATCATACTCTAAGAATACCATTGCCAGAGAGATATGAGAGTGTCTGGAGAAATTTTATGAAGATGACAAGAACAGGAGCAAGATATTTATCGTTGAAAAATATCACAAATGGCTTTTTGAAGACGAGAAGACGATGCTGCCGCAGATGAAGGAATTCCTGAAGCTGTGTCAAAAATTGGAAGATGAGGAGATGCCCTTCAACGACAAGTTCGTTGTTTGAGGGATCGTCTTCAAGCTTCCCGCTGGATGGAGTAAATTCTATACGAATATGCATAGGAAGAAACTTAGGATCAGTTTGGAAGATCTCCTACAAGAAATTTATGTTGAGGACCAGATGAGGGCTCAACTGAACGTGGATGCTCTGTCCACGCAGATGGCTAAGGCTAACTTGGTCCATACGAAGGAATCTAAGGGAAAGCAGGCGGCTTTCCGCAACAAAAAGAAGGATCTCACTAATCTGAAAGTAAAGGGGACTTCTTTCAAGCAACAGAAGCCAAAGTTCCATGTGACTTGCTTCAACTATGGCAAGAAGGGCCACTATAAGATTGAATGCAGATCCAATCCAAGCCCAAGCAATCAGAACAATGTGAACCTAGTAAGGTTTCCATGGTTACTTACGTAATTGCTATGATTGTTCAAGTCACTGTGGTGGGGGCTGACTCTGACTGGTGGGTAGATGCTGGTGCCACCTTTCATGTATGATCTAGCAAGGAATGGTTCACCATATACACACCAACCACTGAAAGTGTTATGGTGGCGAACCAGGCACAAGCTGAAGTACAAGGGATCGAGACGATGGTGTTGAAGCTGACTTCAGGAAAGTCTCTAACACTTCAAGACGTGAAGCATGTACCTGCTATTACAAATAACCTGATCTCTGGAGGCCTACTCTGTACCGTAGGCCTAAAGATGGACATCAATGCTGGCCAAATGGTGATGGCCATGAAACGAACATACTTCGGGAAAGCATTTTATACCGAAGGAATTTTTAAACTTCAGCTTGTAAATAAGTTTAATGAAATTAATGCAATTGCTTATTCGGAGTATAGTCTTGAGTTGTGGCATAATAGACTAGGATATGTTCATTGTAAAAGAATAAACAAATTGTCTAGTCTAGGACTTATTTCTAAATATGGGGGTAAGGTAGAGAAATATGAAGTGTGTGCTCAGACAAAGATCATAAGAAAACCCTTTCATCGGGTTAATCGAAGCACAGATCTTTTGGAGTTAGTACAGTCCGCTATCTGTGACTTCAAACAATTCTCTACGAAAGTCAGGATGAAGTATTTTATAACCTTCATCGATGACTTCTCAAAATACGCATTCGTCTACTTGCTGAAGTCTAAAGATGAAGCATTCGAAAAGTTTAAAGAGTTCAAGGCTGATGCTGAACAGGAAACTAGACAATAACTCAAGAGAATAGGAAGTGATCGAGGCGAAGAGTATCGGTCTCATAAATTCGTATCGTTCTGCAAATAACATAGAATCATCAACAAGACTACTGCTCCGTATTCTCCGCAATCTAACGGAGTAGCAGAAAGGAAGAACAAAACGTTAACATAAATGATAAACTCAATGTTGTTGACTGCGGGTCTTCCAAATTGCTATTGGGGATAAGCTGCATTGATAGACACTTTTATTTTGAATAGAGTGTCGTATGCAAATTTAGACATCCCTCCTCATGAACTCTGGTTCAAAGTCAGACCTAACTTGAATATCATTCGAGTGTGGAGGTGTCTGGCATATGTAAAGCTCCCATATTTGAAGATTCAGAAGCTCCAAACAAGGACTACGAAGACGACCTTCATGGGATATGCCGAGAAGGGTGATGCTCGGAGATTTTTTGATATAGAATCAAATCTTATCATTGAATCTCGCGATGTAGAATACTTTGAAGATAAATTTGCAAGTCACAAGAACATTGTGTAGGAACAAATCGTAAAATACAATACTCTAGAGGAGGGGGTGAATAGAGTAGGCAGCAGAATTTAGCTAATTTTAAAAGTTAGCAACAATATCACAAATAATATATCAAAAGTATGTAAATGTAAAGACAGAAACCAGAAAGCAAATGCAAAGACGACGATGTATATTGGTTTCCCTATTTTGAGGATAATTCCAATCGGAAGAACTCTAGTTCCAGTTGAATCTACTATTGGAAAATACCGCAAGTTTTCATACGAAATACTTACAACTTCTACAACGCGAGCTTTGATACGAAGTACTCGACCAACTTCGATTATGAAGTATCTTTCTTTAATCAAGCCCCTGATTACAATCTATCTGAAAAACTTCTAGACCGTACCGCACTGGCATATCGACTAGAGGATTGTAACTGGCTTGGAATTTGAAAATGAAAGCTTTTAGAACACTTTGGAAGACGTTTAAGCTTAGAGAGAAGAGATAAGAAATTGAATGAGTGAGTTGAAATGATTAAAATCCTTCTCTATTTATAGGTTTTTTAAAGACAGAATTTTGGCAGAACTCTTTGAGAGAATCTCGGCAAATAGTCGTTGTATCCGTAACTGCAAGAGGACCAAGTTCAAAAACCAAACTGCACTAAACGAATTCTAGCCGAATTCAGGCCAAACTCTAGCAGAATTCTCCTAGGGCCAATTCTGATTTTTGGGACATTTTGTGAAACTGGTTTTTGAGTTATGGCTTATTGAAAAAGTTTAAGCAGTTAGGAGCTTTTGTAAAATTGGCTATTTTCAAAACTTAGGATATTTTTGAAAACGTTTTGGGGTAGCCTATTTGCCAGTACGACTTGGTATACAAAGTATTCCTATACTCAACAAATATGAAAAAATACATTGAATATGAAATACAGACTCATACGGCAAAAACAGCTTCAGTCTAGAACAGAATGGTAGCAGTTCTTTAACATATGTCTAAGTAGCCCTTATATCGAGATAGGATTAGATCAATTATTAAAATCAGGTTCGACCATGACCAATGGGCCAATAATCTTCCCTATTTTGATAATTGACAAGCCTTGACCGATATAACATCTCGATCGTTTGATTTGAAAAGAATCAAAATATGTAGTGTGCTTGTTCATGCAGTAGTATTGTACTGTATCCAGAAAAAAAATTATGTATCCTGCAATAGATGTTAGATCCATTTTCTCTCTCATTGTCACTTCGCAAAATAATTGCAAAGAGAGAAGCTCCCCCGCAAATTATGCGTAAGAAACAAGCGTTGAAGAAATACAAAAAATAGAAAAGAATAAACATGTATTTCACAGGCAGTTTATATATTGAAGCAAAAGCTAAAAGAGATAATGCTATACATAAACAGAATATGAAAAAAAGTAGAGAACAGTACTAAGCTGAAATAAAAAGCATAAAAGATGTTTAGAATATATCATCTCAGCAATAAAGTCTCAGTGTAAAAAAATGATAAAGTGCTATCTTGGAACGTCGGAGCATTTCCAAGTAAACATAGACAACTCAAAGTCTAACTAGATAATATCTAGACAAAATACATCACGTCTAGATCAAAAGTCCTCTGAGTCATCATCATCATCATCAACGCCAGCAGTGCCATTATGTCCAGATGGACCAGCACCAGAAGTGCCAGCTCCAGAAGGGTGTGGAGTAGCACCAGAACCACGATACCAATCGTATGCATTACCAGGCTGAAAGAGATGACGTATTGCCTCATCCTTATAGCGGTAACCAGATACAGCTGGATCTATGGAAAGAGAACTGGCAGAATGACCAGTCTGAACAAAACGGAGATCGGCAAAGGAATTGGCGAGAGCCTGAAACCGACTAGCATCACGGAACTCGCGTTCTTAGATGTGTTAGTAATAAATGCTCGCAAATTTGAGAGATGCTGATGACACCCACATAAGACATAGGGTAGTCCTGAGGAGGTGGAGCAGTAGGGACAGCTACACTGCGATGAGACAGCTGAAGATACCTGGGCTCAGACTCAAGAGCGCAAGTGGATAAGTCAATATCGAAATACTGAAAGATGATTAGGAGAACCAATGCGTAAGCAAGGTTTTTGTGCCTTTCACGGCAATGTCCAATCATTTGGATGATAGTCTTGGGGACAAAAAAACGAATACCCTTAAGAATGTGATAAAGGGCAGACAATTCAAGGGTGGCAACATCGTCTTTCGAAGTGGATTTGGGTGGAGTAGACGATGCGATGCAATTCATAGTTAAATAAGTTCAAGTTAGTAGCTTTGAACTTACCAGAATGAACACGGGCAAGGAGAATAGAGTTCGTTCTTGAAACTTTTTAAAGTTGTGTCTGCAGGAAAATCAAATTCTATGATATCATCTAGCGGAGCACCTTCATTAGGGACATTAAGGATTTTCGCTAAGAGGACATCATTGAACTCGATAGTAATTCCACTGACACGACTTCTTATAGCAAAAGTGTTCAAAGTGAAATTGCAATAAAATAGACGAATGACATTAGTGGCTGATAGGATATTGGTGGGTGAGAAGTTGGTGCAACCCTAATGCCTCAAGGAATGGACGATGTTCAGGAAATACAGTCCATTTAATTGGGGCACCAGTGTATATTTTGCGAACAGAAAAATTCCGCTATACCATAATAAGGATTGATCATGAGTTTCAAAGAAAAACTCATTTTATGCTTCGTCATCCGTGGACCGAGAAAAAGAGTGAATCCACCTGAGGATTCGAAGGCGAGGCCTCTTCACTGGCCGTGGTCTTCTTCCTCTTGGAGGGAGTGAAGTTCATAGGCATTGTGTATAAAAAGAATAAATCTACGAGCTTGAAAGAGAGGGAAGGAGGAGGTTATACCTTCCAAGATTGAAGTATATTGTAGAGGACGAGAAACTCTGCACGAATCTAAAGTTTGGATTGATTTCTCCAAGGGGATTAGAAGAAAAGGCTTGAAAAATTTTTAGGGTTTGGAGGGTCAGGGTGTAGCTGCTGTTGTGATATGAGGATTAGGAGAAGATGAAAGGAAGGGGGGCACTCAGTTCTGACTAAAAAATACATACCACCAACAGAACTCGGGCCAAATTCGGCCAGAGTTTGCTTGGGGTTCTGCTGAGGTGTTTTTGAAACAGAAATAATTGCAGCCCACTTTCTTTTCATCAATCTCATTTCAATTATTTAATTCCAAGTTTAGTTATTTTAAATTTCAATTAATATAATTAATATTATTTTATGAATCAAATTTTGTTATATAGCGACTGTCTCAGATTAGCTGTAGAGGTACTGTCTCAGCTAACGGGGGTTCACCGAGGAACACTTAAATACCTTTTGCTTCGACCTTGGTCGTGGTGACAGATAGACCCTTTGTAGGCTTGTATCGAAGATAATGTTTACATATTGAAAGATAATCAATAAAACAACATTAATTGATATTATTGACATCTAAAATTCTTAATTCTCGACGTAAATAATTGAAACGATCTTCCGATAATGATTTTGTAAAGATATCAGCCAATTGGTTCTCTGTGTCTACATATACAAGGTTTATATCTCCATTTGTTTGATGTCTCCTATGAAAATGATATCGAATCTCAATATGCTTAGTACGAGGGTGACATATAGGATTCTTAGTCAAATTAATAGTGCTTGTGTTATCACAAAAAATGTGTATGTGTGTAAAGTAAACCGAAGCCTTCTAGGGTTTGCTTTATCCACAAAATTTGTGCACAACAACGTTCTGCAGCGATATACTCAACCTCAATAGTTGATAATGTGACAGAATTTTATTTCTTACTAAACCAAGAGACTAGAGCCTTACCTAGAAAATGACACGTGCCATTGGTACTTTTTTATCCACTTTGCATCCAGCAAAATCAGCATCCGAGTAACCGGTTAGGTCAAAGGACATAGTTTGGGATACCATAAGCTGATAGAAAGGTATCGAAAGATACGCTTAATCGCACACAAATGTGATTCCTTAGGGTTAGCTTGAAAATGTGCACATAAGCAAACGCTAAACATTATATCTGGACGACTGGCAGTTAAATAAAGTAAACTACCAATCATTCCTCGATACTTATGTATGTCGACCGGTTTGCCTTGTTCATCAATATCAAGCTTGGTTGAAGTCGCCATCGGAGTGCCAAGTGGTTTTACGGTTTCCAAGGCGATGAAATCCCTTTCTTTGGATGTAACAAAATCGGCCCCTTATGATCTCATATCCTTTATAGGTACTGGTTTCCGTGACACTAGGGCGAAGGCTCTCTCCATTTGGGGCTGACTCTTAGAGTCTACAATCTCAGTGGATTGATTGAATCTCTTCCTTTTAGATAGGCCGACTCCTCCTTTTAGCTATCGAGCGGTTAGGGAGTAAGTGGTGCCTGTTGCCAGCTACTCATATCAGCGAACATATGCTTTTTCGCCATTCCTACTTTAAGAGAGAAGGCGTGTAGCGGTCACTCTTTCTTAGATTAGAATATGATAGGTATTTCTATCTTCGTCGAAAAGCGAAGCGAGCCGCGCTAGCGCATTAGCTTGATTAATGAAAGTCCCATTGTTGGTTTGTTTGATTTATAGTCTGAAGAAGAATTTTAGTTCTCCTATCATGCTCATCTCAAACTCGTTATGCATACACTTTAAAATTCTTGACAAAAGATTCATCAGTAGATCCAAAGATAATATCAACTAGATAAATTTAAATTAAAAGAAGATTTCCATTAAAAGATTTTATAAACAGTGTAGTATCAACCTTGCCTTTTATAAAACCATTATCAAGTAGAAAAGAACTTAAACGATTATACCAAGCACGAGAGGATTGTTTCAAACCGTATAAAGCTTTCTTCAACTTGAAAACATAATCAGGGTTTTTGAAATCAGTAAAACCTGGAGGTTGAGCTACATAAATTTCTTCTTTTATAAAATCGTTCAAAAATGCACTCATAACATCCATTTGAAATAATTTAAAATTGTGAAAACATGCAAATGCACATAACATGCGAATGGATTCTAATATTACAACTAGTATAGGTATCATCGTAGTCGATACCTTTCTCTTGATTGTATCCTTAAGCTACGAGTCGGGCCTTATTACGAGTAACTAAACCATTCTCATTCAGTTTATTTCAGAATACCCAGCAGGTGCCAATGACCGGATGATCAATGAGCTTGGAAACAAGTTTCTAAACTTGATTCCGTTCAAATTAGTTTAATTCCTCTTGCAAAACATCTAACCAAAAAGTATCGCTACATGCTTCTCCAATAGTTTTAGGTTCAAGGTGTGAAATAAATGCAATATAGGAAACTATATCTTTATTAGAAACGAGTACTTACACTCCTGATAATCTCACCTATTACCAAGTCCTTGGGATGGTCTGTCAAAAACTTTATTCTTTTTGGCAAACTCTCAAGGTAGCTGGTTCCAGCTTATGGTTCTGTATGTGATCTGCTTGGAGGATCAGCTGGTGGTGTGTGCTTGAAGATTCTGCAGGTGTTGTACTTGGTGTACTGATGTCTTCGTCATCATCATGGATTGTCTGTTGATTTAGTTCATTAAATGTAACATTTATTAATTCTTTGATGATCATGGTTCTCTTGTTGAAGACTCAGTACCCTTTGCTCTTCGCAACATAACTAAAAAGATAACTTCATCGGCCTTTTCGTCAAACTTTTCCAAATTATCTTTAGTATTAAGAATAAAACATTTATATCCAAATATCTTGAAATATAAAACAGTAGGTGTTCTATCAAACCATAGCTCATAGGAAGTCTTCTTCGATATATGTCAAATTAGAACCCTATTGAGAACATAGCAAGCTATACTGACAGCTTCTGCCCAAAAATATTTAGGTAGACTAAACTGGTTTAACATTACTCAAGTCATTTCGGATAGAGTCACGTCCTTACGTTCTACAACTCTATTTTGTTGTGGAGTCCTAGGGCAAGACAACTCATACAGATAACCGTGTGTGTCATAAAATTGCTTAAACTCTGCATTATCAAATTCGTCGCCATGATTACTTCGAATACGAGTGATCATGAATCATTTTTTATTCTGAATTTTCTTGTAAAAGAAGATGAATTCTGATAATGCATCGTTCTTGTGTGCAAGAAAATATACCCACATGTATATAGAGTAATCATCTACTATTACAAAAGTATATAATTTATCACCTAGGCTAGCAATTCTACTAAGTCCAAATAAATCCATATGCAATAATTGTAGAGGTCTAGTGGTACTTACAACATTCATGGACTTAAATGTGGATCGGGTAGCTTCGTTCTTTTCACATTCACTACATACCGTATCCTTCTTGAAAGTAATGTCCGGTAAGCCTCGTACCAACTTCTTTGTGGATAGTCTTAAATTGTGTCCATATTTGCATGACCGAGTCTCATATGCCATATTTGACTCTCATCACTCTTGGTCATTAAGCATCTATCTGCTTTGTTAGCATCTTCTAACAAATAGAAAACATATATATTGTCTTCCCTGATACCTTTAAAGATAGTACTACCAGTCGAGCTATCAATTATAGTACATTTATCTTTGACAAAGTTAATACCATAACCGTGGTCAGCTAAATGGTTTATGCTGAGTAGGTTATATTCTAACTCGGTAACTAGACAGACATCTTTAATCACAGGATAGGAAGCCTTACCAACATTGTCGATACCTACTATATACCCTTTAAGATTATTTGAAGCGTCACTGGTCATGTGCCATGAGCAACCGCTGTCGATGATCCATTTGCTTCTAGCATGTGAAGGGTCTTCCACCTATAAGAGAATTTGCAGATGAAACTTTTGGTACCCATTTCTTGTAGGGCCCTGAAATGTTAGTTTTCGGTATCCATGCACATATTTTCAAATCAACTAAATTTCTAACTTTACATGCATGAGAGATATGACTAATAGTGCCACAATAATGGCATCTAGCATATTGAGTGTTAGAAGCAGTGTGTTGTGCATAATTGGTAGGTCTTGGTTTTCTAGTATAATAGAATGCATGTCTATTAGTCTTCTTGGGCAAAAGGTTTGGTTTGGTTTGGTCTGACAGTGTTGGATTTGACAGTGTTCTGATGTTTCGGTAAGTGACACGTGTTGGGGCAGGAAGCAGCAACTTCAGGCTATTTTCCTAACAAAATTTCTAATTTTTTTGGAGGTGTCATACAATAAACTATAATCAGCAGTAAGTGCATCATTCCTAATTAGTGCTTGCTGAAGACTCTTCTTCTCTTTGAGTAGATCTTCCTCTAATTGGGTAATGGTCTTGTCTTTCTCTTCGGATAGTCTTGTGGTCTCGTGTAGTAACAACTTAACAGAAGAAAGCTCACCTACCTTACTAGAATTATCATTATTTCTAACCTCAGCTAGTAGGTCGATAACTCTTCCTATTTTACCTTTGTACTCCTTGAGTACCTTCTTAGAGTTTTGATATTTACTATGCAGTTTTCTTTAATCACCTAATAGGTTACTAAAGGCTTCACCTAATTGCTCAAAGGTAAAATCATCATATGTATCAAACAGAGGGTTAGTATTTACTTGATCGAATGCCATTAAGCATACATTTGCAGCGTCATCTGACTGTTCATCTTCTGAGTCGCTGACTTTACTTTCATGTCTATATGCTCATATTGGCATACCTTCTGGATGTTGATTTCTTCAGGTAACCTTTGTCATATTTGTTGCTTTTCCTGGTTGATGATGATGTTGTTGGACAGTCCTTCTTCATATGTCCTTTCTTCTTGCAACCGTAGCAGATAGGATCTTCTTCGTTGTTGTTGCTGTTGTGTTCCTTTGTTCTTCTATTGAATCTTATGAACTTCTTGAACTTTCTTACTAGGAGAGCTTGATCTTCAGAGTCAGAATCACTGTCATCGGAATTATCTTCGACAGTTCTTCTGTTTTAAGCTTTGAAAGCGATCGACTTCTCATTCGGTGTAATATCTTCAAAGTCTTGAAGTTCCAGCTCGTGAGTAAGTAGCTTCTCCATGAATGTTTCCAAAGACATAGTTGTGAGGTCGTTCCCTTCAATGATTGTCGTAGCCTTTGGAATCTATTTCTTCGTGAGAGCTCGTAGAAGTTTGTGAATCTTCTCATGGTTATTATATTCCTTGCCTAATGAAGACAGAGGATTTACAATATCAATAAATCTTGTAAACATTTGAATGGCGAATTCGTTTGGCTTCATTTTGAACGCCTCATACTCCTTAGCAAGTCTGCTAATTTTTGACTCCTTGACTTGCGTCGTGCCTTCGTGAGTCACTTGGAGAAGTTTCCATACTTTACTTGATGTTCTGCATGTAGACACTCTGTTAAATTCAGTCCTGTCTAAGGCACAAAACAAAGCATTAATAGCACGTGCGTCAAGACTGGCCTTTTTTTTCATCCTTAGTATACTTGTCATGGGGTTTCTCAACCAACTCCCCTTCAACAAGAATACGTCCAAGCTTTTTATAGCCATTAACAACAATAGACCATAAGTCAAAATTTAGAGATTTTAAAAAGAAACTCATCCATATTTTCTAGTATGTATAATTCGTACCATCAAACAATGGGGGTTTATTTGTGGCTTGGCCTTCACTTGTGAATTTTACAGTTGTCATGTGTTATAATGTGATCTATGTAACAGCTGAAATAATAAAGAATATAATAACAGTGTTACCTCGCTTTACCTGTATAATCTGCTATGATGCTAATTGTAGGAACAAATTGTAAAGTACAATACTCTAGAAGGGGGGTGAATAGAGTAGGCTGCAGAATTTAGCTAATTTTAAAAGTTAGCAACAAGATCACAAATAATATATCACAAGTATGTAAATGTGAAGGCAGAGATCAGAAAGCAAATGCAAAGACGGCGATGTATACAGGTTTCCCTCTTGTGAGGACTATTTCAGCCAGAAGAACTCTACCTTCCAGTTGAATCCACTATTGGAAAATACCGTAAGTTTTATACGAAGTCCTTGCAACTTCTATAACACGAGCTTTGATATGAAGTACTCGACAAACTTCAATTGTGAAGTATCTTTCTTCAATCAAGCCTCTAATTACAATCTCTCTGAAAAACTTCTAGACCGTACCGTACTGGTAAATCGACTAAAGGATTGTAACTGGCTTGGAATTTAAAAATAAAAGCTTTTAGAACACTTTAGAAGATGTTTAAGCTTAGAGAGAAGAGATAAGAAAGTGAATGAGTGAGCTAAAATTATTAAAATCCTTCTCTATTTATAGATTTTTCAAAGACAGAATTCTGGCAGAATTCGGGCAGAACTTTTTGAGAGAATCTCGACAAATAGTCGTTGCATGCGTAATTGCAGGAGGACCAAGTTCAAAAACTAAACAGCATTAAACGAATTTTGGCCGAATTCGAGCCGGACTCTGGCAAAATTCTTCTAGGGGCAATTCTGTTTTTTGGGACATTTTGTAAAACTAGTTTTTGAGTTATGGCTTTTTGAAAAAGTTTAAGCAGTTAGGAGCTTTTGTAAAATGGGCTATTTTCAAAACATAGGATATTTTTTAAAACGTTTTGGGGTAGCCTATTTGCCAGTACGACTTGGTGTACAAAGTATTCCTAGACTCAATAAATATAAAAATTATATTGAATATGAAATACAGACTCATACGGCAAAAATAGCTTCAGTCTTGAACAAAATGGTAGCAGTTCTTTAGCAGTTGTCCAAGTAGCCCTTATATCGAGACAGGATTAGATCAATTATTAAAATCAGGTTCGACCGTGACCAATGGACCAATATATTGTTCTTGTGGACATTTCGAAGAATAATGAGGGTACACAGGAAATTAAAATTTCCATTGAGAATGTAGTACAAGAAGAAGTTGTTGTGGAAGAGACAATACTTGAACCAGAACTCGCTGAGCCATCAACTAAGAGAGTGAAGAGACCGAAGGACTTCGGAGATGACTTTGCCACCTATCATGTGGAAGCAGATTCGCTTACCTGTGATAAGGCGATGAAGACCAGAGACGTTGTTTTCTGGAAAGAGGTGATGGACAATAAAATTGATTCAATCACCTATAATAACACTTGGGTGTTGGTTGATCTTCCTGAAGGAGAAAAATCCATCGGATGCAAATGGATCTTCAAGAAGGAGATTAAAGCAGATGGAACTATTGACAAGTTCAAGGCTAGGCTAGTAGCCAAGGGATTCTAAGTAGGAGATTGACTACTTCGACACGTATGCTCTAGTAGCCCAGATGACCACCATCAGAATGTTAATTGCTCTCGCAGTAATACATAAGTTAGTGGTACATCAGATGGATGTAAAGACAGCTTTCCTGAATGGCAAGCTGACCGAAGGACTTACATGCAACAGCCAGAAGAATTTGTTGTCAAGGGTCTTGAAGATAAAGTCTGCAAGTTGGTAAAATTCTTATACGGTCTGAAACATGCTTCCAAAATGTGGCACAAGAAGTTTGACAAGGTCATAAGGTCATAAGGTCAAATGGCTAAAAGGTCAGCGAAACGGACAAGTGTGTTTACACGAAGTTTACGGATGGAAGAGGTGTAATTGTTTGTCTGTACGTAGACGACATGCTGATCCTAGGTACGAATATGGGCTGTGTCATAGAGATAAGAAGTTCATCTCGACCAAGTACAGTATAAAGGATTTGGGGGAAGCTGATGTGATCTTAGGCATCAAGATCATCTGGACGGACACTGGACTGGCACTGTCGCAGTCTCATTATATTGATAAGATGATCACACACTACGGGTATCAGGATATTCTAGTGATCGATATGCCTTACATGTGTGACCTGAAGCTGAAGCCTAATTCGAAGAAAAGCGTCAGGCAGCTGGAGTATGCAAGCGTCAGCGGAAGTTTGATGTACGCTACTACTGCCACTAGGCCTGACATAGCTTTCGTCGTGGAAATGCTGAGTCGATTCACAAGCAACCCAGGCATTGAGTACTGGAAAGCTGTAAAATGGGTAATGAGATATCTCAAGAAGACTCAGACATATGTACGGCACTACAACGAAGATCCGCCAGTAGTAGAAGGCTTCAGTGATGTGAGCTGGTGCTCAGAGGTGGAGAGCGAGAGATCTACAGGAGAATTCATTTTCTCCATAGGTGGAGCTGCTATATCGTGGAAGTTGAAGAAGCAGACTATGCTCTTTCGTTTCTCCATGGAATTTGAGTTCTTTGCACTTGATTCTGCAGTAGAAGAAACAGAATAGATTCGGGAGCTCATGTATAATCTTCCAGTGGTTGGGGTACAGATACCGGAGGTACCTATATACTAAGACAACCAGACGACTGCTACGGTGTTATCAAATGACCTCTTCAACGGAAAGAAGAGAACTGTGCGACTAAAGTACATAGCAGTGCACGATCTCATCAAAAGAGGTGTCATTGCGGTGATTGATGTTCGGAGTCAGGAGAACCTGACGGATCCATTCACAAAGGGCCTCAAATGCCTGTTGGTCGAAGAGACAGTAAGTAAAATAGGCTTGATGGCATTCTGATATTGTGTTATTGAAATCATACCATAAAGTTTTGTGCTATTAGTTCAAAGAGAAATCTACTTGGCATTTAACTTTTGGTTCAAGGAAGGACTATTAACTGAAAAATATCACAAATAGTGGGTACATGTCCTCTATAACATAGAAGGGATACGGACCCACAACCACTGTTGTCTATTGTATATTTTCTGCGAAGAACAGATCCTGTGGTGAGGATGGCTTTAACGCCTTAATGAGTTCTCAGGCCGAGTGAATGCATGTTGTGCTTTACAGGAAGCACGGTAGCACAACACTACAAGAAGTATTACAACTCCATGCTACAGTGGGGTGACTCCACCATAAGGTTCCCAAGTAGGGGTAATGCCACGGCTTTGCAAGCCAAGTCACAGCGGCGTAGCACCGCATATAGGCAGGTAGCCTAATGTTGTATGATAAAATTAAAGAGTTGTAGACAGCACTACAAAGGGGATGATGTCCTCATGTTACGGTGGTATGACACCACGAAGAGGTACCGAGGGTAGGGGTAAAGCCTCGGCCTCGCAAACTACGTCGTTGCGACGTAACACCGCAAGAAAGCGCAAGGCTTCATGATGGATAGTTTGGCACTACAGAGAGGCTTGTGACATCATGCTACAGTAGTATGACATACGATGAGGTTCCCAGGTAGGGGTAATACCTCGGCTTTAAGCCATGTCAGAGCAACATAGGACCGCAAGGAAGCGCAAGGCTTCATGCCATGTCTCTTTAATGAAGAACTCACCTAGAGTGTATGAACAGAGATAGCATGCCGTCTCTTGAGGGTAAACTTGTAGACGCCCAAAATACATACACCAAAACCAAGCTGGCACAGGGCCTTTAATGTGCATCGAGAAGCACATGTGACTATATTGTGTGAGTGAGAAGAATTACAGTTATGGTACAGAATTCAAGGCTTAGTCTATTCTTGTATCATACTGTTATTTAACCCATGTAGGAAGATTCAAGTCATCATCGACATCTATCATAATGTATTATGGATAGTCACTGTGGAGAACACTTAAACCCATATATAGAGATATGTGGAGGATTGTAAGTGTTTGGCCTTAGAAACTAGGAAAATAGTCCCATATTGCCTAGGCCAAATGACTTGTACCTCTATATATAAGCTTTCTTGTGTTTAGAGATACACATGTGGTGTGGAGGGGTACATAGGCGCCATGTGGTGGTGGTATTCTAGTGGAAAGAAGGCTAACTCAACAATGAAGCATTAATGCTTTTTGTCATGCTCTTGGAATTTATTCCTTTGGAGCTAAGCTCCGTAGGGACTTAGCGACTCAGACTCAGACTCGGGCCCGTAGGCTTATAAGGCATAATGTAACATTTTGTTGGCGCACTTTGCACTTCGCATGTCAGCATCATCGATAGGCGCATAGTGTGCTTTAGTTGCACGAGCCTTTGTACTGCCGATCGTGTACCCGTTTGCGTGAATCGATTGCGCTGCCGATCGTGCGATCGTTCGTGCTGCCATTCGTGCGCCAGTTCGCATGGCCGTTCGTACGCCAATTCGTACGGACAGTTGACACGACAGTTGGCGTGTAGTGCATGCAACAGTGCTGTGCACATTTTGCGCGGGTATGCGAGTGCGTACGGGCACAGTTGGCACGGTTACACATTTGGCACAGTTGGCACACAGTTGGCACAGTGCGCTTGATTGACGCAATTGGTGCGGTGCGCACGGTTGGCGCAGTTGGCGCTGTCGTGTCTGTGCACGATCTGAACAGTTACGAAACATTCAGAAACGGTTTCTTACACTCCTAAATGTTTTATATACTGGTCGGTTACTACGTGCGCCTATATAAGTTTCTCTCTTCTCTCTCTCTCTCAGTGCTCTAAGTTCATTCTACACGTTTCTTACAAAAAAATTTCAAGAGCAGAGAAGAGAGAAACAGAGGGAGTTCTGTCCATCCGAGAAGTCAGAAGAGCGGAGTGTTCCGTAGTTCATCTTCGAGCTTGCTGGTTCCTGCAAGCTGTTCATATGGGAAAAATCTAGCTTTGAGCAATGGTGATTCGTCACCCCACAAGGCCATCATCTTCTTCTGTTCATTTCTTCTTCCATTCATCTTCTCCACTTGTATCTCGTACTGAACGAGATCATTTCTGATCTAATAAAAAATTGTTTGTGGTATTTCATTGTTGCTACTATGAAATCTTTTGTGCCTTCTTCGAATAGTTACATTTGGTTTTGTTTCCTTGAATCCTTCGGGATCTCAATTGTGAACCTTCCTCGAAATATTGCCAAAAATCCTTTTTTCATCTTAAAATCACGTCCCGGGAATAATAATAAGTATATGTATAGGAGGGTATGACATGTAAATGCATATAGGATAGGCATATATATTTGTATATGTGTTGTTCATAATAGGGGAGGGGTTTTCTGTGTGCTACTGTGAGATCCCTTCCTAAATTTACTTGTATGTTTAGTAGGTTATATATATTTTTATTTTCTTCTTCCCATTTCCATTAACTTATATATACCCAACTATTAATTATTTTGTTTCTTTAGAAACAAAATTCTGTAGTATATTTTGTATTGGTAATAGATATTATGTATAAGGTTTTAATGGGTTTGAGCTTGTTAGGTCTGATTATGTAGTTATAATGAACCTATAATATATGCATTTTAATCCTAGGGGCTGAACAGTATTTAAACAAGAATTTCCTCTCTTTTTTTTACCTAAAAGCCATGTACAAATAGCTAGCAATTACTCAAGCATAAGTCCAACTCCTAATATTTGATTTCTCCTCTTCATTCATTTCACCGGCCCAAATATTAGCCGAGCCCTACCCGTTTTCCTTATCCCTTCTCATCTTCTATATATATAAATCAGCAGAATATCCGAGCTATTGGCAAAACCCTAGCCACGGTTAGCATTGTCCCGTTCAAACTCTACAACAAAACTCACCCCGCTCACTCTTCTTCTCCACCTCCATTATTTTTCCTCGTCGAGCAGTTTAGTGCATCGTACACCGAGCTGATCCTTGTGCTGAGCGTCGATAGAACCATCCGTCACCAGAGTCAACGTCGTGGGCGTCACCAAGATTCGACAACCCACCTTGCGGCAGCATCTGCCGACGACTACCGGCACTACGGGTAGTTGAATGTGCCAACTACTCGATCAACCAGCACACGAGGACCCCTCCACACGCGATTGCGACCGAGCCTTCGAATCCTCTACCCATCCACAAATCCTCTGCCGATTCTTGCTGTGCTCACCGCGCACGGCTTCTTCTGTCACCGAGGAGCGGCACCGGGAACCGATGAGAACCCAACCTCTACGCGAGCACCGTCGAACACGCAGAGAGGTAGTCTTGTCCCTGCTCTTTCCATCTCCTCCTTTTAGGTTTAATAAAATAATATAAAGAAGAAGAAGGTAGCAGAAGTTTCCACGTAGATATTGTGTAATCTCGGACAATTGTTCATGTATAAAAATAGCAGTTCACACGTAGACACGGTGCACCGACTGGAAATTTTGCACAAACAATGTTCACGTGAAATAGGAAGCAGAAACTTCAATATGCATATAAATAATATATACATGACCAATAATAGATTACGTGTTGAATCACATAGAAAATTATATATGTGATCATTGTACATATAGTCAGTCATACACTATTTGCATATAGCAAAGGAATAGGCGGCACTGTACAGTACACAGTGCCGATATCACAATGCTTGATAAGGGAACATATGTTACTGTTTAAGGAAGATGAGTTTAAGAAATAGTATTATTAAATAAATAGTAAAGGTGGTTGTCTTGAACCACTATCCACGTGTATGCATTCTGGGATTGATTTACTTGTGTTGCACCACTTTGCATATAAGACCCTATAATACAACATATAGCCATGTAGCCTCATGAACAAAGGAAGTAGCAACCAAGTAGCTATTTTAATTCTATCCACGTGAACCCATGTGAGGAGAGAGCATTATTTGGTTCTTCCTCCCAAATGTAGTTGCTATCTTTGCATATTTTTCCTCCTAAAATCCTTAATTTTCATGTTATACTTATACCTTCTGTAATACACCTTCCCGAAATTTTAATATATTATTTTATTGAATTACGATTTTTAGATTTCTATAAGTAATTATTTAGTTAATTATTACGGTAGATGACTTTAGCCATGGTTGAGTTTTGGAGTACCAGACGAATAGGAATCATGGCACGGATAGTGCAAGTGGCGTGCCTTGACTAGTATATTAGCCATAGTAGGAATGGCCGAGTCATAAGTGTGTCCTAATTAGAAAAACTCAGGCTAAGTTACGACTTAACCCCTATAGATTAATTAATTATATATTAATTAAGATTATGATTTTAGGAGATCCGGTTGTGCCGATTTAGCTCGGACTGAACCTGAACCAAGCCCATAGACATGTAGTACGTCCAAAAGATATCCATGTAGATAATTGTTGGTGTAGTTTAATTAGTGTAATTATTTTAGTGGATAAATAAGTATTTCTTATATAAAAGAGTTTTTATATAATAAATAAGATGCTAAGAATAAATTACTAGATTTTGGGTTTTAGGATATATTATAGGTACATGTTATATAAGTATCTACATGGGTACGCATATATACGTGTATATACATCTATTTAGATATATAAATAGGTTTATAGAATACGAGAATTAGGGCTTTATATATATATAATATACATACATCAATATAAATTAACTTTATATATATATATATATATATATTATATATATATATATATATATATATATATATATATATATATATAATATATATATATTTGAACAAAGGGAATTATATTGACTAAAACAGGAAACAGGAAGCGGCACCAGCCCAAAACAAAACAAAATGGGGCCAGACCAAGATAAACCAAAACAGAGCCAGACGCAGACAAGCGGGCAGCTTCCGGTCCAAAAGGCAAACAGAGAAATTCGAAAGACGAAGCCCACATAGGCCAGACCTGCGTGGCTCGGCCACTAACAACAAAATTCAAAACAAAACCGACAAAAAATGGGGGGGACAGCGTGGTGCCCAACGCGTAAGGGGGGACGGGGGCACGTGGCGGACGACTCGGGGCCCGAGGCCTGGCGAACACGGGGTCCGAGGGGGGCGGGCCAGAGCACGTGGGCCAGCGCGCTGCCCGGGGGACGCGTGTCCCGAGGCGCACGTGGGGGGGCACACATCTCGAGGCCGGCCAGCGCGAGCAAAGGGGGTGGCAGCCCGACGGGGGGCCACGACGAGGAGAGGTCGGCCGGTAGGGCGGACACGGCAGCGCGGGGAGAGCTCGACCAGGGGAGCCAGGCCGGGCGCCGCCGGAAGGGAGCAAGGCCGCGCGGGGAAGAACGGAGGGCGGAAGGCGGTGGACGAGGATAGGGGAAGGGCTGTCGTCGGGGGACCGGCGGAGGGGGTTGGAACTCCGGGTGAAGGGGGTCCGTCCTCGGGGGAGCCGACCAAGGGAGAGGTGGAACTGCGGTTGGAGGGACGGAGGGGGATGGCGGAGAGGGGACCGCCGGGGAAGGGATCCTCTAGGAGGGGGAGAAGGGGGGAGGGGCGGCGTGGACTCTGGCGGAGGGTGCAGGAGCCCGAGGAAGGAAAGGGGGGGAGGGGGAATGTCCGCTAGGGAGCTTCGACGCCGGCAGACCTAGTCAGAGGGGGCCGGCTACCGCGATCCGAAGGGGACGGAGGAGCCTGGAAGGATGGGGCACCGCGGCGGGAGCGCCGCCGTCGAGGGCGCTAGGGGTAGCGTCTCGCTCCTAGAGCGAGGAGGACCGCCTCCGCCTGGGGATGGGCGGGGACCCAGCACCACCGGCAGGAGACTGGATCTTGCCAGTACGCGCCGGCCGAGGAAGAGGGAGACGGAGCTGAGGCGGAGGCGGGAAAAGGAGCGGAACTTTATATATATATATATATATATATATATATATATATATATATATATATAGATATATATATATATATATATATATATATATATATTATTATTATATATGAATTTTATATAGTGAAAATATTGATTATATTTAAAATCTTTTATTGTATGTATGGAATTTTGTGGTATATATATATATATAAATATCAGGATACATATATAATATATATATATATATATATTATATATATATATATTAATATTATATATATATAGGCATGTAAATTTTTTTATATTTATTAAGATATATACAATATATATATATATTGATTATATAGGCATGTAATATATTTATAATTTATTAAGATATATACATATATACATGTTATATATATATATATATATATATATCTATATTATATATATAATATATATACCGAGCATATATAGAAATTGGAGATCGAGAGATCGTGAGGAGGAAAACGCGAAACCCTACGTGAACCCTAACGTGTCACCCCGCGGGCAGCCGGCTAAGCCGCCACGGCTGTGCTGGAGCGCGCGTATGCGCAAGCCACTCGGGACTGCGACAACAGCAGTTGCAGCCGCGGGAGGCAACTTCGCGACGATGTTTCGTCGTGCACGCTCATTCTTTGACGAGCCATTTCTTCAGGTAAAAACCTGACACAACCCCCTTTAACTCTGTTCAATGGTTTGTAAGTATATGCCATAGATCGCTCAGAAAATCGACTAAAAATCGATGGAAAACCTGTTCGAAAATAGAGCAAGAAACAGTCCCAATATCTAAGTTTGAAGTTCGATTTCGATCGATCCAGTACCAGTTTAGAAATTCTACTTGAACACAGTTATAGACAACATATAGCTCCACAACCTATTTCATAAAAGTCGATTTTATCGACTACGCACCGAGAAATCGGATCCAAAGTTTACCAAAAACTTGTTTTAAAAACAATAAAATCCTTCGATACGACGTGCGTTCCACCAATCTGGACGACGTGGTCGAAACAAAAAGCATCAAAAGGTGCGTATCGGCTTCGTGGACGTGTGGGCTTTGACGGAATTCAAATTGGTTGCGTTGGTGCGCGACGAATTTGATGCGTATCCGTCAAAATTCACCGTATCGGCTTATGTACAAATTGTCCAATTACTTTCTGCACTATTTGTCATATCGAAACAAAACTTACGCCGACAGGACCGTATCATTTTTCTGGTCCTGTATGCCAAGTTTGGTCCGATTCTGAGACAGTTGACCGGATCGCCGTTTTACGGGTCCACGATCCGACTCAACGGGCGATTTTGTGCACGGCCCGCCGGAATCCAACTTTGGATATACGGTTGGGTTCGTATAAAAAAATTGGACCTGTTGACATATAGTTTGATGACTTTAGAGACCATAGACTTTGGCACGCTTTTTCGGTAGCAAAGTGGGTCCAAATGCGGACACCGTTTTGACCCAAAATTATCGTTTTGTTCCTGTGTCCAGAATTGGACTTAAGGACAGGCTAATTTAACTATTCTGAAAATGTTGGTAATATTTATTTCAGCATCCGGAGACTTTTGCATGTGTTGACTGTTGTGGCTCACTGAGTGGTATAGTATTATCGGTTTCACCAGCACAGGACCTCAGGCGAGTACATCTCTGATAGTTTTATATTTGATTATCTCTATACTTCTTGTAGTTAATAATGTTTTACATTGATATTACGTTGATTCTTGACACGCTTGTCACACGAGATAGTAGTTATGGATTCTTGCATGTTGTTCGTGACCAATATATTTTCGTATTCGTGACCAATATATTTTCGTATTCGTGACCTGTTTGAATCCATGAGTCTATTCTTGAATAATAGCAGCTGCATACGACACGTGCAGGGTGCCCGGATTTAACCCTTAGCCGTTTACATGTCGAAAGTATATTTCAAATCACTTGTTAGATATAGTCTTGCTCCATTACAGTTTCTTGTCATTACTTGTCTCATGTACCATGTCTTCCTGCTGTTACTTGATTTCTACCATGATTTCCTGTTTATCCCTTATCATGTATCTCAGTATTATTATAGATTTATGGATTTCGTCATTTATTGATTCTGTTGTGAGAATGTACTCGTTCCATTCCTGACTAGAAACCAACATTTTTCAGGTTTAGCCATGATCACTCTTAGCACCGGGAAGGCATGGGTATGCTGAGGTCAACCTAGATAGTTGAATTAGCTGTCTTTTCTATTTGTGAGACATCGTATTTTCTAGCAAATGTGAAGTTGTGAAACCTTGTAATTTATAAAGTTGATTTAATAATGTGAATGAGCAATAAAAGTAAATTTTGTGATTTTGAGCATCTTGGCCGTGACAGCGTTCTACCGCCGACTCTGCGATGTAGGCTGGCTTGGACACGTCTCATATCCGAAAAGTGGGTGTGGGTCGTGACAAGTTTTTGGGGTAGCCCATGCAGGTCAATTTTTGTAAATTGTGCGAACTCGTGGTAGTACCATATTAGTCGTACTACGCCTGCGACTAGGAAATGCTCATTCATAACTAGGAGTAAGTCAATTTTAGGAGAATGGTTAGGACTATGAGTTCCTAGTCTAATTTGACAGTTGGGTAGTTAAGGTTGCTACATAGGCCTCATCGAATTCTAAATCCTATTAGATAATTTTTATAGAAGGATGCACTATTGTATTCTGATGCGATAGTATTTCTAAAGTGGGTAGATTCGTAATCCCTCTTTCCGAAAGTTTGGAAAGTATCCTTTTATTTGTTTGAATTAAAATATGATTTTTAGAATTTTATAAATATTCAGTATAGAAGGCCTTAGTCACGGTTAAGTTTTGGAGCGCAAGATAACCAAGAATTTTGGCACTGAGAGTGTGGTCGAGTACTTTGACTAGTGTTCTAGCCATGGTAGAGAAGGCCAGGTCATAGATGTATTCTAACTAGGAAAACCAGGCCAAATCATGACATAACCCTAGGAATAATTTAATTATTTATTATTAAGATTATTGGCTTGAAGATCCGGTTGTTCCAAATTATCCCAAACTCAACCCAAGTCCTGGTGGTCATGTAGTGCGACCAACGTCGTCCATGTAGATATATAGATGTGTATATATATTGGTAGTCCATTTCTAGTATTGTGAATAATTTCTATAAATTATATATTGAATATATATGTATTATTGCTATTTAAATTTATATTTTTCTTCGAAATAGGATAACCTTCTTAGAGTGATATTGTGAGATTTTTGAATTTACTTAGGCCATACATATATACTTGTGTATAAATATTCATAATAGGTAGACATAGTGCTTTATACATATTTTCCCTCGATCTTGAATATTAGAGGAATATAAATTTAAGTTTATATTTCTTTTGCCTTCGGTCATTTCCTCCATAATCATGGTCATTTGTACAACTTTATATTATATCTTTTCTAAACATCGCCATATCATAAGTTCGTATCACTTATATTCTTTCCTTGGACATAAGGAATTATTTTAAAATAACTTCTCACTCAATTGTCTATTAATCTCGAGTTAAGTTTCTGGATTCAAAAGTTTCCTCTCAATCGTTGAATATTGAATATCCGTAAAGGATTATAAGATTTTTACTTATTTCGACTCGATCATTATCCTTCCTAATCAATTGTTTTTCTTCTTAAAGCTGATCTTATACTTGAAGAACAGTTACTTACACTTTTTTCTATATTTATCAACTCGTATGATGTTTTAAACTTTTTTGATATTCTTGGGGATATAGTTGGAATAATTTTGATGACTTGCGATGACAAGACAGCAGCGCACTTTCGTCACTTATTTAAATTATCAAGACTGTGGGTTCACTGCAGCCAGCAGCGCACTGGCGTGGCATGACCCCTAAGTTGAAATAATTCAAGTAAGCGTGGGTGATCGAAAATTATTAAAATTATGTCTTAGTCGTTTTATTTCATCCTTGAGTTGTTATGTCAAGATTAGATAGAGTTGATAGGGTATTCGTTACCGCAACATAGCCTGAGTTGTGGAGCCAAGGGTTTAATGCAGCTAGCTGTACACTGGCGAGGCATAAATTCTTGGTAAAATGACTTCGAATTATGTTTACAGTTTCGAATACCATAGAGACTACATCTTATTGGCATATAACTATTAAGTTTTTCAATTGATTTGTGCTTACTCCTAGTCACAATCTTCTCAATACACCAGTAATTCTTCCTTCCTTTCTTATCCTTCTATTTTCAGATTGTCATCTTTTAATGTAATTTTGACTGGATTCCTAAACTTACCTAGATTTTGATTCTAAACTCGTGTCTAAATAATTGTGGATAAATATTTTTAAGCATATCGAAACGATTTTGGAGTTGATCATCCTTGAACAATTTTGATCATGACTAGACCCCTTTTATTATATTTCGATCGAGTCAATTCGTATCCTTTCCTAGGTTTGATCCTATGATCGTGCCTACACAATCGTTCGTGTTAGAAAGATTTCGATTGAATCATCTTTAAATACTTTTTGATGACGACCAAACTATTCGATTATATTTCGATCGTGCCAATTCGCCTGTCATCCTAGAATTCAATTCCATGATCGTGCCTAAATAATTTTGTTCAACTAGTTGTTCGTACCAAGATGATTTCAATTTTGATCGATCCTACACCATTTTTTTATCGAGACTAAATCACAACCGTGTCTATAATTTCAACTAAATCATAGCTATGGTTATACCTTCGTTCCAACTACGATCATGACTATTTTGATCATGATCATACTCGTGCCAACTTTCTATTTTCACCCTGCTTGGATGACTTGTACGATTAGCCTTGATCGTGACTGTCTCTTAAATACGACTAAAATCTTGTTTAGATTTCATCGAGAACCTTGGTCATTCCTTAAAAAGCTGGTAATGACAACCATGCTGACCATAGATTGGTCGTGCCCAACCATTTAACTCTTGATCGTTCTTAAAAACATTTGCTTGTCAACTAGACCATTTGATCGAATACTGGTCGTACCAAATCACACTCTCCTTTTGTCTATTATTTTATCATTTTTACGCGTGACTAATTAGATTATAATCATATCACTCCCTTGATTAGACCATTCGTCGTTTTATTCCTATCAATTAAAAATTTGGTTTCTTGATTATTCTTCATAGTCGTGCCAAATCGTGCTCTTTGAAGTTTTGAAGATAAAATATTCTAAGGTGGGTAGATTTGTAAACCCACATCCCTGGTTTCAAAATTTTTTTTTTGTTTTATTTTATAAATTTTAGTTAGAAAATAGATTTTTATTTGTAACCACTATAGAATATATTTGGATGACAACAGATTTTTGTTAACTATTTTGGATTTAGAATTTATAAAATATTGCTTAAATTATTTGCTAATATTAATTATCAATTAAATTCATTTTGTTATATTATAATTAGTTTGATTCAGTCTTGGACTAACAATGATATGTACTGTTAGATATAAATTTTCCAAATCATTTGATAAACATATTATCCATTTAAATTATTATTGTATTATATTTATATTCGATCAAATGCATTTTTTAAAATTTTAATAAAATCTTGAATTATTTCTTTTAAAATCATTATGGATTGATTTTGATTTGGTAAACCCAATATTTATTTAAATCTTAGAAAGATTTGATCATCCTAGTCCTTAAATTCGAGGACGAATCATTCTAAGGTGGGTAGGTCGTAAGCCCACTTTTCTTTTCTTACATTCTCCATTTAGTTTATTTTAGTTAATTTTTTTTCAAATCGGTAAATAAGTTTATTATATTTCTATTTTAGATATTTTGGGAAAAAGTGAGGAGAGATTTGCAAAACTTTAGAAGAGATTTTATTCTAGGATTATTGGAATTACTATTTTATCAAGAGTTATATTAAATTCAAATTACTACTATATTATTTTAGAAGATATTGTATTTGCGGAAAATATACAACTATAAGTATCTGAATTATTATTAACAATATTTTGACAATTGATTTTATTATAAGGTTTGTTTAAAGTAATAGGTATTATTTTACAATATTTTATGAAAGATTTGGGGCATGATTGGGTCAAATCCCTAGATTCCCTTTTTCGGAGATTCATAAATTTTATTCATTTATTCATTCCCATATTTTATTTGTCGGGATTGAAGGCAGGTTTTCGTCAATACTTTGTTTATGATTATTTCCCTTTCAAACTCATTTATGTAAGCCCTGAATTTTCGAATTAATTTTTTGAATTTTGTAAATGAATTATTATCGATAATTTATTTTTATTTGATTAATTTTGATCATTAAATGCTCTTTACCGTGATTTTGATTTCTAGAGCATCAGGGATGCCAGTCTCTGAAAACTTTCTTCTTGAAGTTTGTAGTAGACGAGATTATCTCCAATTTGATACATCATGTCCCATTCGAACTTGTTCCCTTATGCTCCATTTGCTTCGCGCAACTTTCGGGTCAATTTAGACCAATTTATCGTCGCCATAATTCGTGACTTAATTTCCACCATAATTTTTGGGCCCGACATCGGTCCAATCCAGTCGACCCAATATATAGCCCTAGCCTGTTTTGAGTCTACTATGCACGTGCCACTTGCGTGCCACCAAATGATCTCCATTGTGCTCCCATTTCATCTATGATTTTAATTGGTTTTAATTTGTTATTTTAATTAAATCTCGGTCCCAAGCTTGTCCAACTTGACCCAACACCCAACCCAAATTGGTGTGACCCTACCATGTCTACCTATATACCCCATTGATATTTTTTTTTTTCTCCTACTCAAAAATATCTCTCTTTATATACAAATATCTATTCTCTCTCTCCATTTCAAATATACATAATATATATATATATATATATATATATATATATATATATATATATATATATATATATACCTCTCACATCACCCTCTCTCTCTCCCATTACTACACTCACCCCCCTCCTGTACACGAGCAACCCACCCTCCTCACCAGCACAACACCCCACCCCCGTCTCTATTTTCTCTCTCTAAATATCTCTCTCTCTCTTTATATAATATACACGTATATATTATATAAACATCTCTTTCTCTCTCTCACTTTATTCTACACACACACCCCTCACCCCCTCTCTCTCAGTCGACATACACAACTCCCCTTCCTTTCTTATTCTTCTTCCTCACTCCTTCTTGTTTTCTTCCATTCAAACCACTACCCTCACCAACATCAAACCACCACCCTCACCATCATCAAAACCACCCCCTCATCATCATCAAACCATCACCACCATCACCATCAACCGCCTCCACTCTCCTCCTCCCTCTCCAATCGTGTGCCGTCGTCTTCTGGCCATGTCGTCGCTGCCCGGTCATGCGCACAGCAGCGTGCGCTGCAGCAGCAGCAAGCAGCAGTTACAGCACAGCAGCGCTGTCGTTCGCCGCCCGGTGGCGCGCACCACCGCTCACCACCGTGCGTCGTCGCGTGGTAGGCCCCCCTTGGTCGGGCGGACCCCCGGGCAGCCCCGCGGCGCGCTCCCTCTTCCCCGACGTGAGAAACGTTCGATTCGTGCGTTTTGCACGGAATCCCGCCGTGACGCGCGTTTTCGAAATTTAGAAAGTGTGTTTCAGGACAACAACTTTGCGCATATTTTCTAGGAGATCCGACCGTTGGATCGATGAACTCTTTGCTCCGTAACAATCTCGGTATATACCCCTTCACTCTCCTGAAGTTTCAACCGTTAATTTCGTCGTTTGCTATGTGAAAATCGGCCACCAAGTTGGCTATTTAAATTTTATATATTTTGGACAGTTTTGTGGAGCCAACTTCGTCGACTCGTAACTCCGTCGTCGCAGCTTCGTTTGGCGTGCTACTAGTTCATGTGCACAGTTGGTATAACCCTCTTCCTGCCATTTTAGTTTTGTTTCATTGTGAGCTTGTTTGGTTGGTCGAATTCGACGCCAAAGTTGGCCGTCCGAATTCTTAATTTTACACTTGTAAAATTCTATTTTTGAAACCAGAACTCCGAATTCAATTTCTGACACCACCAGTAGACTCGTGACGTCGTTCTGGCACGTTTTTATATAAAGTTTGCTTGATTTGGAGGACGTGGGCCCTGGCACGTATTTCGGTGCAAAGCGAGTCCCACGGTCCGAGTCAATGGGTCAATTTGAGATCGGCTCATCGGAATCCAATTCTGGATATAACGTTGAGTTCGTATCATTATTCTGGACTCGTTGATATATAATTTGCTGAGTTTTGTGGACATTGACTTCGACACGCATTTCGGTGCAAATCAGATTCCAATATCTGGGTCAACGGCCATTTTGAGATCGGCTCATCGTAATCCAATTCTGGATATACCGTTGAGTTCGTATTGTCATTCTAAACTCGTTAACATATAATTTGCTGAGTTTTGTGGACATTGGCTCCGACACGTATTTCGATGCAAATCGGATTCCAATATCCGAGTCAACGGACCATTTTGAGATCGACTCATCGGAATCCAATTCCGGATATACCGTTGAGTTCGTATCGTCATTCTGGATTCGTGGACATATATTTTCTAGGTTTTGAGAACTTTTATTTTGGCATATTTTTCGGTACAAAGTGGGTCCGACACGGACAGTACTATTTTGATCCGAAATTACCTTTTTGTCCCTGTGTCCAAATTGGACTTATGGATAGGCTATCCTAGCTAATTTGACCATTCTAGACACGTTGGTGATGGTTGTTTCACCATCCGACAACATCTGTAGGTTTTCACCCTATTATTATAATCTCTCCTTTTTTTGTATTTTGAGATCCATCGATTCCAATGATTTCACAACCACTGAAATTGAATGTGTTGATCCTGTAGATTTTATAGAGACTAGCCTTGACCCTGTTTGACCATGGTTGACTGCTTTGACTGAACGTCGAAGTAGAGTCAACATTTGACATAGTTTAACCTAGAGTTGACCAGAGTTGACTAGAGTTGACCAGTTGACCAAAAGTCAACTGTAAGTCAACCTTTGACCCAGTTTGACCTAGTTTGACTTGGTTTGACTTCATGTGACCTAGTTTGACCTAGTGTGACTCAGTGTGACCTAGTTTAACTTAGTGGACTGAGATTGACCTAGATTAATCATGTCTAACACTGTTGAACCCTAATTAGCTTATATATATCTCATCTTTAGGTCTGTGATTTCACTCTAAGCCAGATTACACAGTTGACATATTCCACCAGATCCCAGGCGAGTACATTCTCTGATAATATTTCTGTTTTATGATATCGTCTATGTTTTTGTATTTAGTGTAGATATCCTTGTTCACTTGACACATTGTTCACACGGATTGGTATTTCTCTGGATCCCGTCATGAGATGTATTCCTGGTATTCTTTGGTATATATTGTGCAAGTCTTTCTTGTTCCTTGTGCATTATATAGACACAATTCCGGCGAAGGCCAGCTACCCTCTCAGAGAATCGCGCATCATGATGTGTCATGGTTAGATCCACTATACTAGTCAGGAGACGGGAAGTATTAGTGTAGATATCACTACACCAAAACATGGTTTTTCTAACACAAGTTTTTTTCAAATTCTAACAGTTTTTGCCTTACAATTTTCTAACAGAAAAAAACTGTTGGAAAATGTAAAAAAACCGTGAGTATAAATACAAAATAATGAATTTTATAATTAGTAACGCATAATATTTTTTCCCAACGGTGATAGTTGTTGGTAAAATTTATTTTATGTCATGTGCCTTTCACATGATATTTACTAAGTGTTATAAGTGTGTTAGTGAGGGAGCAGGATATCAATTGCTCACTTCTCTCCCCCGAGCCTTCTCTTACCAAGCCCTAGAGCAACTCTCGCCCACCCTCTCCTCTCCTCTGTCACCAAGTCAGCCCTAACCCTAACCCCCACTGCCTCCATATCGGGACCCCTTATGGCCTTATGCTAGTGCTTCAGTTCGTCATCCCCCAAACCCTAGAATCTCCTCCTCCCTAATCTCCCCAAACCCTAGAATCTCCTCCTTCTCCACGAACTTGATACCGATGGCCTCCATGTGCTCATTTCCCCAAACCCTAGCCACCATAAGGAGCTTCGGTGGCTCGAGCAGGACCTCCCTTACTTGCTCCTCGTTGATGGTCGCATCGCCCCCAAATCCTCTCGTAGGAGCTTTGCAGTCAATGTCGTGAGTGAGTGAGATCTAAGTTGTTATATTTTCTTTCGGTGTTCCTTTCGGTTTCGGTAGATTTTCTAAGATTTTTTTAGCATTTTGACAGAGTGACTTCTATTGCATAGACACGGACACGACTCTGATATTCGTAGTATATGTGATTCCTAATTTAAAGTAGAAAGAGGTTATTCTTACTCTCTTTTTCTTATGTTTACTAAAAATCTTAGTTCATTGATTGGTTGATCAGTTGAGCGAGTTGTCGTCGTTGGTTCAAAATATGGCACCAGATTTTAAGGTGGAAGCAGTTTCGAGCAGGAGTTCATCAAGGTATAAGCATATGGGGTTTGATTTATATTATTGTCTTCAATTGGTACTGATTCTGATTATGTGATGTATATTCTTCTCAAGTCATATTTCGTTTGGTTTATGGTTTCTATTCACTTTGAAAATTCAATTTCATGTACATGATATGTTAATTATTTATGTTCTTTTTGCAATTTAATAGTGCATTAGTCATTCAGTTACTCATATGAAGTTGTCTATTCAAACCTAAGTAGTCGTACACTTGTCTTCCTGCTATCGTGGTTGACACTGATTTTCAAGTAATTCAAACCACTTGAATTTAATCACTTGTTATTGAAGAAGCGTAAGAAGCGTAGGAGGAAGATGGAAGGAGAAATGCCTTCCGATAGAGAAACTAAGGTTTTGTCTTTTTGTTTGATAACTGACAAGAAAGTTACTGGAATTTCTGGAACCTCCACATATTACAAGAGATGTTCTACTTGCTGACAAAGATAAGTTTTGTCTTTGCACTTGTCTTACTGCCATCGTGGTTGACACTAATTTTAGAGTAATTCAAACCACTTGAATGTAATCACTTATCTTATTTTATTGAAGAAGTGTAAGAAGCATGGAAGGAAAATGGAAGGAGAAATGCTTTCTGATAGAGAAACAAAGGTTTTGCCTTTTTGTTTGATAGCTTGTTCTTTAAATTACTAAGTTGTTGCACCTCCAAAATGAACTTGTTATCAATATTTTCTTTGGTTGTTTAGTTTTAGAATATATGAGCAATGCAATTTCTTCTTGAATTTGTTGTTCCCTCACAATTTTGTCTTCACCTCTCATAGTTAGAGTAGTTGGATAGAGTCACATTTTTGGGGTCCACTTTACCAGAAAATTGTCCTTCAAAACCTCGCCCCACAAGTTAGTTAACTAGTCATCAGTGGTGTCCTTCAAAACCTCGACGCACTTTACCAGAAAATTGTCCTTTAAAACCTTCCTGCAGTTTCTTTAACTTTTTATTAAATCATTCTGTATAGGTATACATATCAACAGGGGTTTGGTGGCTCTTGGTAATGTGATAAGTGCATTAGGTGACGAGAAGAAACGGAAGGAAGGAGGTCACGTCCCATATCGTGATAGCAATTAACACGTCTCTTGCAGGCAAGTAAATTGTGTCCTTTTCTGCCCTCTACTATTTTGTTGTTAAAGATAATGAAATGTTGCTCGGAAAAATTAACTGAAATATTTGATACATGAACATAGCAATGTGCCAAAATTTAAAAACAACTTTTTTCTTTAACAATATGCAAATTGATAATTATAACTAACCGAACTTGGTCTTTTTCTCAAATGTAATATACTATCATAATTGTAATGCCGCATTACCTCATTAAATTTTCCAGTGAAATTTTTGTTTATTTTATATTAGATTTTGCACAACTTATCATATAAACGTAGATGTATAAGTTGTGCATGAAATAATCGAGTCCTATAGTGACTATATGAACCTTCAACACGATCTGCTTTCTGATTATATTTCAAGTTGTGACTGATATTCTATGTGAGTTGGCCAAATTTTTGGTGGCTCTTGTGTCATTTCAAAGGAACCTTTCTGATACCCACTCCTATGACTTTGTTGTAATTATTATATCAGATTGGACGTTTAGGTGGTTTTGACCACATGACTGGTGTAACAATATTAATTAGTAGCATACATCCTGAATGATTTGTTTTAGTGCAGATAATATTGTCCAAGAATTAAGACATGAAACGTATATAGTTGACAAGAATGAAAAAGGATCATGTAAACATTTGTCCATACGGCTTAAATGCAAATACAAGTGTCCAACTTTTCAACATTAACTTAGTTCACTCACATAAATGCTTTCACATCTCCTAATCATTATCTTGCCCCTGTAACTGGCCTACTGTCTCTAGTAGGTATTCCAATATTTTTAACATGAAGCTACGAATTGGATGACTAACTGACACACACACACACACACACACCACACCCACACACACACACACACACACACACCCACACACACTATATATATATATATATATATATATATATATATATATATATAATAATATATATAATAATATATAACTGATAACTAACCTTACTGCCACTTCTGAAGTTATCTAGCTTTGCATCCATTCTTGTTTAATGAATTGATATTGTTACCAACTACAGTTTGGCAATAGATCCTCCGGCCGCACAAAATCAATTTCAATGTGTTTCCACCTTCCTTACATGTAGTAGAATACTTAGCAGCCTTATTTACATGTATAGTTTTTATCTTTACTGCGAGGATGTGGCATAATAACTTCTTTGTAATACTCAGAAATGTCGATTATATTTGGTGTAGTTCAATAATATGCTTTGCTTGGTTTTTCTTTAGTGAACAAAGTTGTCATTGATTTCTGGAGGGAAATCTGAGGCTCATCTATTTGTGCATGCTGATGAAAATATCAGGGTAATGCCTACACCCCTCTAATTATTCAGTTGTTTTTTCTTCTACAATGGTCGCCTTTGCACCTATTTCTAACCTTTGCGCCTATTGAGATTGACAAGTGATAAATTGAGCTGTCTAACTATTTCAAGTTTTCCATTTCTTGACCATTAAAATATCTGGATGTAAATTAATGCTTTGGTAACTTCAGAAACACGTATTCAAATTTTTAATAATATATGTTATTTTGCTCTCCAATAATCTTGTTTAATTTTACCTACTAGTTTATCAGATGACCTTTTCTTGTTCTTTTTTCTTAGATAATTCCATATATCAACACATTATTTAGAGATAAATGCAGTCAATTGTACTCACTAGTGAAATTATAAAGTTAATTCTTCTGACTAAATCCATTTGTTCTTTTTCCAGGTTATGACATCAATTTTACTCACCAGCACGTAAGGGGATTCTTGCAACTGATGAGTATACTGCTGCCACAATTGACAAACGCCTGGCAAGCAATAACGTAGAGAGTGCCGGAGAGTAGTTGTGCTTGCCATTGTGTTCCTCTCTGGTGGGCAGAGTGAGGAAGTCTGAATTTGAATGCAATGAAGCATTTCAAGGG
>JANAVB010029418.1:0-2500 GCA_029216955.1 Iris pallida | reverse complement strand
CGGGATTGAATCTGGACAACCAAGTTTCAATACTTCGGAAAGGCGGTTAGTGATATACCAACCTCTGCTCACAGCTATAGAAGAGGTGAGTGAAGCACAGGAGGAAGAAGGTCATCAACTATGTGAGGTGGTCGACTTCGACAACCCCATTGGAGACCCACAAAATTGATGGTCCGTCTTAGCCGTGGATGTCATGATGATAGGAGCAGAGCATCAGGAAACACAACAGCAGGAAGATATCCAGGAAGGATCCGACCCCATCATCACGAAAACACTAACATCGCCAATCACCCCAAGAATTCTCAGATCGGCCATAAGGAGGGGCCTCAACCCCCACACTAAATGTTAAGAATGATGATTTAGAACGCGAGGGGGCTGGCTAATAATCAGACCCTCAACCGTCTCAAGAGTCTCAAAGAGATGCATCGACTTGTCATTCTCGCAGTGATAGAATCCAAAGTAGAAGAAGGGAAGTTTAATCATTTCCGCCTCAAGCTCGGTTTGGTGGAGGATTTGCAAGCGGGAAGGATATCTGGGTGTTTTGGCACAAAGATGTGGAGGCTGAGGTCGTTGCGGTCAGCTCTCAAGCCATTTCCATCATCTTCCGTCACACTCATCGTTGGTTCGACGCTCATACCTTTGTGTACGGTAGCTACCATCGTCGGATGAGCAGAGACTTGTGGGAAGAGCTGCTCCACCTGCAAAGTCGGTTCCCTCAGTCCCCGTGGTTGTGCGGCGGCGACTTCAACGTCATCGCCACGACGGCAGAGAAGAAGGGTGGCCTCACTCCTTCGTCGGTTCGATGTTCGAATTTAATCAATTTGCTCTCGACGCTCACCTGTCTTCGATCACTTTCTCCGGGAATGAGTTCACGTGGACTAATTCCCAAGAGGGCAATGACAATCAGCAATCCAGGCTCGACAGGATTTTCTTCAATCAGCAATGGCGGGACATCGTCCACGACTCCAGCACCGTTCATCTGAACAAGGCGGAGTCGGACCACGCGCCCCTCCTCCTCGACATTCACACTTCTAAGCCGGAGCAGTACATGAGCTTTAAGTACCAGGACTTCTGGAGCATGCACGAGGATTTCAATCGCGTTGTCTCGGCAGCTTGGCGTTCGACTCATTATGATAACCCCCTGATCCGGATTGGGCTGAAGCTGGCCGCCACGAGGAAGGCGCTCAGGCACTGGAGTCGCGCCGCGTTTGGCGATATTTTCCTCGCTCTCAAGCAAGCGGAGGCGGACATCCGGCATGCTGAACTGGAGTGTGATAGGTGTGGCGACCCCCAATTGTATTGCGTTACACGCTGCTCAGGCTAGGCTGAAGCTTTGGCGCGCAACGAAACCAGTTTTTGGCGGCAAAAGCTCGCATCAGGTGGGACATTGAAGGTGACAGAAACTCCAGATTTTTCTATGACTGCGTACGGCAAAGGAGGAACTCCCTCACCATTCATCAGATTCGTGGGATCGACGGCGTCGACATCAGGGGGCACTCTGGCATTTCTGCCGCGGTGGAGAACTACTTTTCTCGGCTGTTCGAGAAAGACGGGATTATTGCGGATGCTGGTCTACTCAGCAAAATTCTACAACTGATCGATGTCGAGGACAACAACGAGCTGGTAAAGCCCATCTCCAGGGATGAAGTGGAAGCGGCGGTCAAGGCATTGAGCAACGACAGTGCACCGGGGACCGACGGGTTCTCCGGGGGATTTTTCGACGCTTGCTGGGATACGGTGGGCAGCGACGTCGTCAACTCAGTGGAAGCATTCTTCGATGGCTGTCAATATCCGCGTTCGATTTCTAGCTGCTTTCTGATACTGATTTCGAAGAACACCAATCCTTCTTCTTTCGCAGATTTTTGCCCCATTAGCATCTGTATTTTCATAAACAAAGTCATCGCCAAGGTTATCGCTAACCGGATGGCTCCTCTCCTTCCCAGAATTATTTCCAGGGAACAGAGTGGGTTCGTCCAGGAGAAGCATTATTGACAATATCCTACTTGCCCAGGAGTTGGTGAGCAAGATGGGTCGCAACAATCGCGGTGGCAACGTCGCGATGAAGATCGACATGGAAAAAGCATACGACGGGATGGATTGGCAGCACCTGATTTGGGTCTTACGTAAGTTCGGTTTCTCGGAGGTGTAGATCGACATCTTGTTCCGCTCGGTTAGCAGCTCTTGGTTCTCGGTTCTCATCAACGGTGTCCCTTCGGGTTTCTTTCGATCTCATCGTGGCGTGCGACAAGGAGACCCCATGTCGGCCTCCTTATTCATTATTACAGTGGAAGTTCTTAGTCGCAACCTTATCAAACTGGGATCCACAAGGAGCTTCGGCCGATACCAGATTACCAGTGGGTGCCTACTCATTACGCATCTGTCATATGCCGACGACGTTCTTCTCTTCTCCTCTGGTGACAAGCGGACGGTTCAGAACATCAAACAGCTCCTCTTGAGTTACCAGCAATCGTCCGGCCAACGCATCAATGGTAGGAAGAGT